>CAIGRT010048878.1:0-10499 GCA_903798405.1 Fraxinus platypoda | reverse complement strand
TTTCCTTATTTTTAATCACATATTTTCTATCGAATCACTATTCCAAAATGCACTTTTTGCAAAAAAAAATGGGAATCAAACGAGACTCTTAATATTTTATTGCTGACACGGTCTACGATCCACGACCGCCCATGCTAACCCAAAATCCTGGGTCCATCACTGAGGACTGTGTTGAATTGTCAAAAATTATAGACACGCATCAACTATGGATATGATAACTCCTATCCACTATGGGTACGAAATCATTTTGTAATTTGTTAGTAGCCCTCCAGTTGCGTGTTAGAGAAAAAAAAAAATTATATAATTCTATGGATGGAGTTAGGCACATTGATCTAAGCACTTCTGTATCAATCTACATATATGTGCTCTTCTTCCTAACATGTAAGAGCATCTTCAAAGACTCCAAATAAAGTAAGGTTTTTTTTTTTTAGAGAGTTAATTTTAAAAATAAGTTTGAAGAGATTCTTTATTTGAACGGTTTAAAATAGAGACACGATTTAATTCTCCAAATTTAGAAAGTCAAACTCACTTTCATTATTACTTTATACCATGATATTTAGTAAGGTAGAGATTTCAATACTATTCATTAATTAAATCAAATTATATATGAATTGATTGATCATGACATATAAAAAAATATGTTAAATAAAATATAATGAGAATAAAAAATTATAAAAGTTCGACAAAATATTTTCCCTTTATTTCAATGCACTTTAGAATAATATTTGGACAAAAACAAGAGTGATGAAAAAATTTGATAAAACCATGTAATAACCGCGCACCCATCAACCACACACGAAAATTTGATAAATAATGTCATTTGTACATCATTGTGTACAAATTGATGTACTGATTGGTTATGTGAATTATATTAATCGATACTCTTGTATTTCCTTTTGTTTTCTCTTTCTCACTCTTCCATATTATCAATCTGTATACAATGATGTACAAATAGCATTACTCAAATCTGATACAAGTGAACTAAAATTGCATGGAAACTGACCACCAAGCCACTTCACATCAACTGCCAAAGGCCTGCAACAGCTGAAACCATGGATTAACCGCCCATCATGTACCAAACATGTGCTGCCTTTGACGCTTGAATTTGTGGACTAAGACTTAGCTCGGAAGCAAGCTGGAATACCATCCAGGCCTTGCTGCCTAAATCTAGCCTACACGCAATACCAATAACCGACGCTAACTGTATTCGTGCACCAACATCAAACTATCCTGCCTACAACTGAAATCTCACATTGCCTTGTTCTCGAAATCCTTCGAGATCATGCCATAAGGGCAATGAATGCATATAAAACCATGCTACATTGTCAGAATTTTTTGTTATCTTCCCTACAGAATAACATATGATATCCTATCATTGGACTGTTTAAAAAATAGTCAACTCTTCATCCAACCAACTGCTACCACCAATGCATCTGTTACGTAGGTGGGCAAAAACATGCAACAAAATCGCTTATTCCATGCATATATCATAGGCTGTCAGATTTTAAGGGGCAGAAAATAGCATCATGTTTGGACTCTCGCGCACATACTTGAGATTCATATCAAGGGGTGTGGACATGCTTATTTCATGCCCCCGTCAGCCTCTAAGAAGTTTCATATAAAAGAGATTTTGTAGAAGGAATGTAACAAAGTGCAGAGTTAAATTATAGCAAATCGTGCTAGGAAGGCCACACTGCCATGTAAAATTAGTGTTTTCTATCTTGTTTCAATTTTCTTGAAGCAACCACCAATTTATCTGTTTCCAATCACGACTTTCTCCTTTATATTGGAGTTCTTGGAACAGGCGACATGATCCATGTGGGTTGACTTGACTCACAAGCCAAAGAAGTAACATTCTTCTACTGGTTCACAGTGAAATCATGAATCAGTATATCTATCATATTCACCATTAATGCAACACATTTCTATAGTTCTTCAATGAAGTAGCTAGAAAAATTGGCTCCTGTAAATTATCAGGCAATGCTCATACAATATACATAAAATACAGACGGGATAAATATCATCTCTCTAGTTCCCCACGAGACTGGATGCTTGACCCTTGAACCTTGATAGCTTCAAGGTTGTTCAAAAATGTCAAATTTTCACGAATGCACTTTGCAAAATGTGCAGCTTCTTGGTCTAATTTTAGTGGGTGCCGCCTCAGACTCTGTAAGTGTTTGCCTTGATCAAGAATAGATTCAGTTGTACATTAAGAAGAACGTGAAAAGAAAATAGTGCATACCTCAGAAGCCCACAAACAATCATGTGCTTTACGAGGAATTATATGAATGTGAGTCTGAACTTGCCATGCAGAAGGAAATTACACAGTATTAGTTAACCTTAATCAGAATGTAATACATAAAAGAATGCAATATTTGATTCAATTAAAAAAATGAAATGAAGAAAATGGAATTTTGTGGGAACTCACATGGAATACAACTTGGCCGGCAGCAGCACCATTGTTAACTAGCAAGTTGAATGCATCTGCAAGATTAAAACTTCAGGCTTCATAAACTCTATACATGCAGGAACAGACTCAAATATGTCGCAAGCATATTACTTTAGCGCTGAGTAAGAAATAAGAGTAGTTTTTCATTAGGACCACGATTTGAACTTACCCTTAATACCAGCTTCTAAGGGGAGGATACCCAAGTGGTCGCCATATGGGACACAATTAGAGTCATTTTACAATTTTTCAAGCAAAGGGAAGAAAAAGATGTCCAGAAAACTTAATTTCTTAAGAAACAACTGCAATGGAAAGGGACTGAATTGTGTACCTTTCCTGATTAAATATTTACATTTAACCTTTAGGATTTATTGATAATGTCTAATTGTAATATTTATTATGTAATTTCCATGGATTGGAACATCTGCTACCATGTTATCCTTACAGGTATTCTCTTGTAAGGACAACTGCTGTGTTTTAGAATGGGTTGAAAGGGCCCAGATTTTTCAATTAGTAGGAAAGATATTGATAGTCCGACCAAAGCTACCAGGGTATATGCCCAAAGGGCGAGTAAATATTCAATCGCTAAAAGACAGTTATTATCAATCCAAAAATCTCTCTCTTTTCTCGAACAAATGAATAGATAGGAGAAGGAAGTGTAAGACATTTGCACTTTGTAAAAGGTAAATTAAGAATTTATACTATTTAATTCTTCACTTTATGTTTTGCAGATTAATAAAGTTTCCAACAACAGTACTTCCATCATAATGAAGTATCCTAATTAAATAAATACTAACAAGCATGCGTCAAACTGCAGAAATCTACTAACAAGAGTCCCTCTCGAATCCCGACATGCTCCTCCCAAATAAAATAGCAATGATGACGACGAAGACATGATAGAGGGGAAGGAAAAGTACGCACCACAGCCAGTGGCTTTCATGACTGCATTGCTAATCAAAGGTACTTTTGAACACATGGCCCCTATAATCTGCATAGCGGCAATCTAAGTTAGAGATGCATAGAGTTCTCATCTTTTATGACCCATACATGGAGCCATCTCTTATGTCCAGTATGATTACATGTTGATTGATAAAAAAGTATTATCCAGAATGTTCTCATATTAAACAACCTACTTCACAAAATTATGTCATAACTGTCCATTTGTAGAGAGCACGAGGATTGTCCTTGATGAAGCATATTCAGGTTCAAACACATGTATAAATGAAACCTTTAGAGACACTAACTAATAAACAATGACGAGAACCCTCATTCCTATAATGCTTCACTATTTAGCTGCAAAAATTTTCATTATGTAAGGCAGCAAGAAAATTTTATTTGTCTTAACATAAAAACTTTAAAAACTGAAAGCTACAGTACAATTAAGTAAGCCATGGAGGAGGACTAATGGTACAGAAGAAATTAATAACTGGAAAATAGTTGCCAGAAATGATGGAAATTTAGTAAAACTCTACCTGTTGAGTACGGGTGAATAATTAAGTGGTACACGAATCTAAAATTGATATTGGGTAACTAAAATTTAACCCTTGCTATTTGCACAGAATTGTAGTATTGCTTCATATTTTGAGAATTTGCCATTCACATAGACGGATTTATGGGCATGGATAGAATATCTTTGATGTTGAAAACTACTCGAGGAAAAACCCAAAAGAATCTAGTCTGTTCTACAAACTTCAAAAGATAGAGGGTGGATAACTCATCATGTGTGATAGAAAAACTTACTGATGGAGGAGTAGCATCCAATGAAGAAAAATGACGTTTTGGGATAATTAGAGAGTGCCTAAGACATTAAAAGGCGGTTAGAGATTACAACATGTAACAAGTTGAATAAGATAAAGCAATTATTCTCTGTGCCGGTAACTATAGTTAACATCCATACGCACATGACTGACATCCAGTATTTCCTCGCATGAATTTTTTTATTCAGAGATATTTTGACAGAATTTTATGCATTGAAAAAAAATGTGATGCAAATATTAAATCCTATCAATCCTTGTACATCAGAAGAATAGCACTACATAAGCAATAGACCCTAAAACTAAATGGTAGCTTAGACAGATGATACCTTACCCATGACACAATGGATTAGTATCCAAAATACATAGGCATACATCGTCTTCATATACCTATTATCAAATTGAATTCAATAAATAGTTAAGAGGAGCAATAATAGATAGTAATAAACATAGTTCAAATTCTTATGTTTTACATATTTGTTTATTTGAAAATAAAAAACAGCAACTTTAAAAGGTACTTGGAACTTTATGGAGAGATTCTTAAAAATTGAAAAGAAAAAGTTCAAGTAACTTCTAAGAATTAAAAACTCAAATACGAAGTAATGCAATGAATACTTAGTTGTAATTCTCAAACAAGGTAAGCATGAAGCAATATAAGAAAACAAAGCAACAACGGTGGCAGATATGCACCAAAAGATCCCACTCAAATTACAAACAAAGTAGACCAGATGATCACACCAGAAACAAATCAAAAAGATGTGAACAAAAAACAGCAGTGACAATTTCATAGAGCCTTGACGAACCATTTTCCTTTTCACGGGAAGCCACTTCAAATCTACTTGTATTAATGTTTCTGGATTTTATTAATTTTCCAAATAATAACAACAATTAAAGCTTTCACCGGTGCAGAAATAGTCCGAACTAATATGAGGTGTCATCAATATACAAATTTAAGCTCAATAAAAGTTATCTCATATTAATAATGGCTTAGAAGAAAAATCTAAAATTATGCAATGAAAAGTGAGCAGATAGCTAGCTTGTCAAGAGTGCAAAATATCAAATTTTAGTGGCAAGGAATAGTACAGGAAAAATTTGGAATTTTATGCTCCTTATAGTGCCAATTTAACTTCTGTTTCTTTTGTCCAGACCTCCTCCTGTTAACAGATAATGGACAACCAAAGGATATCTAAAGTAGGACACTTTTCCTAAACTGACTAAACTCAAATCTTTTCTGAGATTAAATCCAGTATACCAATTGTGAGTTTTTCTTTAGCAGGGAAGCCATTTGTGCCAAAGACCAACATCCCAGTCAATGAAAGACCTTTCTTTAACCTTCCTCACAAAGTATAGAAGTTTGCATGTTGCCTTTATCAAGAATGTTGGAAGAAATACATGAAAGTCTCATGAGGGCATTATTGTGAATATTCAGATTATGATTCAATTTTAAGCCTATTCAAGAATAGCTCAAACCTAACATGTTTACTAAAGCTCATAATTTCCACAGTTTAGCTTCTTTTATAGGATTTCTTGAGGGTTTTACTGTTTTAGTACTATTTCTGTGAAGAAGGATGAGATTCATTTGACCCCTGTAGTCATCGAGACTTCTTAAACTCATGCAAATAAATGTTTGCAGCATAGCTCGTAAGAGGCGATTTCTTTGATATAAATAGGAGTACTATATCAATTTTGATTGATAATATTCAGCATTATTGAGATTCTTCCCTAGTAATTTTCTGTTTGTCCCACTTCTTGTTGTCTCTTTCAGTTTCACTATTTCTCATTAGACATCATGAATTTTCTGTAAACAAAGTTGAATTACACATTTTCCCGAGACTGCAATAGTATCAGGACCCCATTTAGCAACAAAACTGAGAACTACATTCCAAATTTGAACTCTCCAAAGTGAACCAACGGATATGTAATTTCTTGCCCATTAGGATAGCATTTAAATTGAAAACTGAGCATCAGACTAGAACAAAGCAATACATTAATAAAACTTTCTAAGAGCATTTTCATCTAAGCTTAAAAAGTAACTTATAGTCAAAACAAAATTTACTATTACTATTTTCTAGAGCTTATCCAAAAATGAAGAAGAAAGGGGAAAACCCAGATTCTATTGTTATTATACTTCCGAAATTCATCAAGCCCGGAGAAAATTATTTCGTTAAATCATAACTAAATCAGGTAAAAATAACTATAAAAAAGAAGAGAAAAATATACATAATACCTTTAAAGCAGGCGCTTCCCCTTGAATAATATTACAAAAAACACAATCACTTTTGCTGTAATTATCCTTCTCGCCATTTTCAGAAGCAGAAGTTGAAGCTAAAAGAGGAGAAACGGGCAACAAAATTTCCGCAGGTGGGTTGATGTGAGAAGAAAGGATAACAAGACGACGTCGCGCTGGTGACTCCATCTATCACACTGTTGAATTATTCAACAGAAAAAGAAGAAATTGATGGGAGAATTCGAATATGTCTGCCCCATGGATTTACTGGTTTTTTGTGCACACAGAAGGCGAGATAGAATGAATGGATTGGGAATTGCGGCTGGATTACTTGCTATAATTTGACACTCGTATTCAACTGATGGTTGGCTCTCTCCATTATCCACAAAATAGTTTGGGATTTAAATAAAAAATAAAATAATGTTTATTTTTATTGCTTCAACAATATTATTTATGAAATTAATTAATAGAAAAAAAGTATAATAAGATCATAAGAGATGAGGATAAATATTAAGCCCCTATTTGACCAACATTATTGGAGAAAAAAAGATTTTTGAACAGTGATTTTTAGAAGATCGTATAGTTAAAAATTGAAAAAAAAATTTGAATTTACGTACATAATATTTTAGTGTATAAATATGTAATTAAAAATAAATATTTAGAAAAAGAGTTTAAAAATAATGGTTGTCAAACACGGGATAAATAGAGTCAAATCATCAATGTGAAATGTTGTTTTATTTACAATTTAATGTAAAGGTATAAATTAGGGTCGAACAATGTTAGGTCTAACTCTCTAGACCGACCTATTTGGGTCTTTATAAAAAATAAATTAATCTACTTTGTCAAAAGGAAAATGATAGAAAGATTGACAGATGTGTATGTGGCAGTAGATGATCGGATAAAAAATTGGTTGTATTTTAAAATGTTCGATAATAAGTGTCATTTGACATTATATCAAGAATTATGTCAAGATATCTAGTATTGTAGCCTGATCAAAAATAAAATTATAAAACATAAAAAAGTTAAGGCCGCGTTTGGTACGGATTCTCCAATTCTACAATAAATCAATTCTCATTTTCAACCACAAATTTTTCAATAAAATAATATTTTCCATCACAATAATCTTATCTTCTTTTTCAACCACACATTTCCCATCATATCACTATTCAAAATCAATTATTCTCCCAAAAAAATCTCTACCAAACAAGCTCTAAATATGTTCACGGCCCTCGACACAAAAAATGCAGACAAGGTGGGTCCATACGTGGCGAGGCTCTCATAGTTGTGCACGAGTCACTACTCGAGCTGATCCAAATGAAAATTCAACCCATGTCATTATGCAATCCAATCTGTCCGATATTATTTTAGTTCAATGATATCATATATGCATTATCTTTCGACTAATACATTAACCAATGACAAATCCAGAATTAGGATCATGTTTGGTAGGCTGCTTTTAGGGCATTTGGCTACTTCTATAAACAGTCATCTGTTCAAAGTGCAAACATTTAATTTTTTCTACTGTGAAAAGTGCAAACATTTATTAACTCAGTCGTGCTACACAAACAGGTTTAAAAAAAAAAAAAAAAAACGGGGAGATGCATGTCGATGCATGATTGGATAGTTTGAAAAAAAAAATCCAAACAGATGTTACCAAGTTGGTCTTTTTTTCCTATCTTTAAGCATGTTCAATCATAATTACTGTTATTAAGTAGGTTCCTTACCAAACTTGGACTCTGCGTCGGCCAAGTCCTACAGGGAGGATTTTATTTTACTTTTTAATTATATAGAAGTGTGAGAAAATAAAAATTATACACTTCTTTGATAGATTTGTTTGGGTAGTTTTCATGATTAAAAGTTTTTACTCATGATATTTAAATAATAATAATAATAATAAATCGATTTTTTTTAGTTGGCTCTTCTTCTTTGTGTTTAGGATTTAGGGCCATTCCTTCCCGTCTCATTGTATGTCTCGTAACTACTACATAAACTGTTGATAAAGAAAGCTCTTGGAGCTTCCCTTCAAATATATTAATAAGTAGTTTGACGTGAAAGGAAGTCGATACAAATATATATTCAGAGTTCTGCTCTTTAGTTTTGTATACATCCAAGACAATGACGAGCTTCAACTCTCCAAAATCGATCCAATGGAAGAAAGCTCATACATGCTCATCCAATCCGTCCTAAAAATCAAGTTTGGAGAGTCGGTGTACCTTAAACTTTCCAAATTTCTTTCTAAAATCTCCTAGCTTCTTCAACTTGTCGAGTTTGGAAAGTCCGCCTAGTTAATCATCATCTTTTGATTGTAAGGTTACTTTGAAAAAAAAAATAGTTTTATATTTGAAGTATAAAGAATTGCAATATTGAGAAAAATAAAAATAAAAAATTGACCATAATGTCTTGACCTACTAACGTTGGCCATTTAAGAAAAATTCCTCAATTTAGTTTGTAATTCCAATTCCTCCTCGTAAGCAAGTACTTCAGCATTTTTTCTTTTTCGTATATTATATTCTTCACCCCCCACTCTAAATCCAAATCTCCCTTTACACCAGTCTAAATTCTTCCTTATGTCAAAAATTTGATCAAACAGAACCCACCTGAAAATTCATCCGTCGCGTATTTACAGAAAGAATCCTTAACTGAAACTTCTTAAGTTTTTGGTTAGTTACCAGTCACCTCCGCCATGCACGACGGCGACCACCACCACGAAACGCCTTCTTTAGACCTGAAGAATCTGAATGTACTATCCGTCCTGGGCCGTGGGGCAAAAGGTGTGGTTTTCTCGGTTCAAACAGAGAATGGAGAATTGCTTGCTTTAAAAGCAATACTAAGATCTTCAACTCAGAATGACAGAAGAATTTGGTTCGAAAGAGAAGTATTGGGCTCTTTAAATTATCCCCTTTTACCTAAACTTCATGGGGTTTTACAAACAGAAAAGTTTGTTGGATACGCAATTGATTACTGTCCCGGCCTTGATCTCCTTTCTTTAAGGAAAAAACAAACTGACAAAACCTTCTCCGACGATATTATCAGGTAATATATTTCTTTCTATTTTTCCAATTTCTCTCTTTATTTTTTCAATTTTGATTGAACTTTTTTTGGGCTTTTTTAGATTTTATGCTGCAGAATTGGTGTTGGCATTGGAATATCTTCATGGATTGGGCATTGTTTACAGAGATTTGAAGCCAGAAAATGTGATGATTCAAGAAAATGGCCATTTAATGCTGGTAGATTTCGATTTATCAACAAAACTCTCTCCAGTATCTCCAGAAGATCATTCTTCCACAAAATCTATGCCCAAAATGGAGCCGAGGAAGAAAAAGAAAATTCCACATTTTTTCAAGTGCTGTGACTCGGGGATTTCGCAGGAGGACTCAGTTAATCAGGTCGAACTCGGCGCCGACTCAATGAGTTACGAGTTCGACTCGGTTCAGAAATCCAACTCTTTCGTTGGGACGGAGGAGTATGTCGCGCCAGAGATCATATTAGGCAACGGCCATGATTTTTCCGTTGACTGGTGGTGCTTAGGTATCATGTTGTACGAAATGTTATACGGCACGACGCCGTTTAAAGGCATTGATCGCAAAGACACTTTCTATCGGATTCTGTCGAATGCCCCCAATTTGGGAGGGGAGCTAACGCCGTTAAGAGACTTAATAGCGATATTGCTCAAGAAAGAACCGCGGAAGAGAATTTCCGTTGGGAAAATCAAGGAGCACGATTTTTTTAAGGCCGTTGATTGGGACTTGATCTTGGAGATGACAAGAACGCCGTTTATTCCTGGACGGAAAGATGCAGAGGACTTAAAAGGAAATAAGATAATTGATGTGGAGTCTTATGTGCAAGGAGTGTTTAAAGTAGGTAAGGATGAGAAAATGGAGAATAATAGGAATTGGGTTGAAGAATTGAATCATCCCAATCAAGTTCAAAATGACAATTTTTTTAATTTTTAATTAATCAATAAGACATGTTGGAAATAAGCATTTTCAATAGTCCATTTTAGTATTAAAACATGCTTTTAAGTAGATTTTTGTTCAAAATTCAAAGTGATATCTCTCTCTATATATAAAAA
>CAIGRT010048859.1:0-26541 GCA_903798405.1 Fraxinus platypoda | reverse complement strand
TTAACCACATTGAACCAGTTCAATTTACTCTTAAACCCGTTCGAATCGATCGGTTCTTGACCGGTTCATTTGCTTGTTTGTCCAATTAATGAGCTCAGATCGGACCACCATCCGGTTCAACGGTTCTTGATCTGATCCGATTTTAATAACTATGGCAAAAAGCTAGGGTTATTATCTAAGGCTTTGCTTGGATTGAGAAAATGGAAGGCAAAGATTATGTCTATTAAGTTCAGTCCTGATAATAAAAATGTTTTAAAAAATGTAAAACGTAACTAAACAGCAAGACCAAACTATACTTTACGAACCAAAGCAAGGAGAAAAAACTTAAATGGAACGGGCATATATGGGCATGTGGTTTGATCATCATGTAAATCATCGCACTTCGAATCTCGAACTAGTCAAAGTGACACCCTTTGACGCTCGAGGTGGTAAGAGAAAGAAATAAAGTGCGTGTGATGTCAATGTGTTGCATTTTGAATGACTCGAGAGTTGTGATATTTCATGATTTAAATGGATGGTCATAAGATTTGTGTGTGTATAGAATCATCCTATGGAAATTTCACTCCTAAATGAGGTTAGAAGACAAGGTCAAACTTCAAACTTAGGCGAAACTTATACAAGTATTTGTAACAATGAATAATAATAAAGAAAATTTGTCAAGAAGAAAATAAGAGATTAAAAATGAAGAATAATATATATATATATATATATATATATGTTGTATCATCCGTATTTTAGATTTTTCATAAACTTTCTTTAAGATTTTTTCAAGAAAATGTGTTTCTATTCAAGTTACTATTTAAAAGTCAAAGTTACTATTCAAAAAGTCAAATTAAATGTTCACTATTCATCAATTTATCATACATATATGTTTAAATTTATTTCTTCAAATAAATTGTTCTTATTTTGCTATTTCAATTCTTTGCTCTATTTATTCGTGTTCCGCCTCTATTTTGGTATAAAGCCATTTTAATGAAAGAAATTTTACCAGTATTATTTTACTGTGATACTGTGTCAAGCCGAAGAAACGTTAGTAAGCCCCGGAATTGGCCCCTGAATAGTGTTGGTCAGTCGTTAATATAATACATCTTATACAATAAGATAATATTGCAAGTATTATTTTGTTCAAGATATCCTTTACAAGTTGGTTTAACATGTCGAATAGTTCTAAGCCTAGAACTAATAGTTAAAATAGCAATCTTCAAGATAATGAAGAAATAATGAGAACCAAACAAGGATTTAATATATTCATATTAATAATTATAATAATTTAGACCATGTTTGGTTCTCATTTTTTTGCGAAAAATAAGTTTTGAAATAGTAATTTTTGGAGAATGCGTGCTTAAAAAAATTGAAAAAGTTTTGAATTTACATTTAAAGTTATTTTATTGAATAATGTGTGGTTTAAAATGACATTTGAAAAAAAAAAAAGAAGAGTTTTTTGGAAAATGAAGCTCAAACATAGGCTTAAGAAGTAAAATATTGAAATTTATAATTTATTAATTACAATAATTATAAAATATAAATAATGTGACTTTGACTCTCGAAATGTATATAGTCAAATTCACTCACTATTTTAAAAAAGTTAAATTTAAGAGTCCATTGGAGCCTAATATCAAGAGTTGAATCTTTAAGTGGAGACCATTTTGTATTTAAAGAGTTTCTTGATAATGTTCTTAGTCATGAATAATGTTATTTATCCCCATTGGAATGATCCTCATGTGATATGATAGATGATGAGACATGAAATGAGAACACCAATTAAATGTATGGACATGAGATTACTTTATTAATCTTATCACTTAATACCACATCACACGAGGATCATCCTTAGTGAAAATAAATTGCATTGCTCTTTAACCATCAACACACACACACACACACACAAACATTAATTGAAAAATAAGGGGAAAACAATAAGGGCGTGTTTGATTGGAAAATTTTCCATGGAAAATGACATTTTTCATCCGAATTCCAACTTTTGGTGAAAATATGCCCAGTTTTCCTTGTTCTTGAGAAAAACATTTTCTTTAGGGGGGTGGGATGGGGTGGGGTGGGGTTTCCTCAAAACAAGGAAAACATTTCTTTTCTAGGAAACATTCTCCGTACCAATCAAAAGTAAAACAAAGAGTTCATTGGAGTGTATAAAAAAAAATTCTTTTCAATCTAAAGATGCTTTTAAAAAAATAAAGTTTCTTGAAGATGCTTTAAGTGCATTAAAAGATGGGAAATAAGGAGTTTGTTCCTTAACGATATAATAATTAGATTTTATCTTTTGGTAGGATATTTCTTGTGGTAAGGGGTCTTTCTTCACAGTTAAGCTGCTTATAACCTAAGATACAGGAATTATTTCAACAATTTATTTAATGGAAGGTAATTATGGTCCTTCGAGATTTGTGAAACTGCGTTATAGATACAAGTGTTAAACTTATATAATAGAAATATACCGGTCTTGAAACCATTGTTCTAAGAAGCTCACCTAGGCTTCGCCTAGTTGCTTTGGGACTTGCTGCCTAATCGTGCTTTACGCTTTTACGCATAGGGCTTGTAAAAGTTTAAAGATTAGCCTCGTCTAGTTATACTTTACGTTTTTTAAACACAACGGGTCCGTTTGATTTCAAGGGTGGAAAATAGGTGGAAAGAAAATGAATTTCAGGGAAAGTAATTGCCTAGAAATTATTTTCCAGGGAATTGTTAATTAAGTGTGTTTGATTGGTATAATTTTCCACTCGAAATTTTTTTGAAATTTTGAAATTTTGTGAATAAGGAAAAAACTTCATTACAATTGTTGCAGGCTAGGTTTTTTACATTGAACAGCACCCCATCTCCTGAATTAACCAGCATGCTGTTGAATTCAAATTCAATTTTTTTTTTCTGTATTTTCACATTTTCTCCTGTGTTCAATTCTCTTTGTTTATCCTTAACTTACATGTTTTCGCAATGAAGTATGACGTGACATTCAAAGATAAATTCAAAGAGGAAACATTGGAGCCATGGAGGAAGGTTGAAGAAACCTTGAAGTTGATATAACATGGTTTGGATTTCTTAATTCGCATCGTGTTAAGCTCGTCGTGTACATATATTCGAAGTCTTCGAAATCGATCAGCTTTCATCGTCATATGCTAAAAATCATCTGCTAGCTTCACAGATAACAAATTGACTAAATATGATAAGTGTACAATTTTTGGTCTTGTTATCTTCGAACCTGTCAAGAAAGATTGAGTTTTCCCATATGTTGCATTCTTTACTTGAACCGAATTGTTAGAGTGGCATAATCTCTGCTTGTCAATAAAATAATGAACGAGGTTGAGAAAAGTAAAAAGGTCGGATGCTGAAACGATAGCAAAAAGAAAAGCTGAAAAAGCTTTGCCATGTGGATTCTCCTCTGCTGACGCTGAGAAATGGTCATCTGGATTTTTCTTTCCTCAGCATCGATGATTGATTTGTGAACACGCAGACCCAAAACAGTTGATCTTGAAATCATGAACAATTACGTGTTTTGTTTGAAGTCCAAAAATATCTTGTATAGCTACAACCAATATCTTATACGAAAATCTCTCAGAGTCCCGTTTGACAATTATTATTTTAAAATTATACTTATTTTTAATCACAAATTTATATAATAAAATATTTTACACGTATAATTACACATTCTCAAAAAAGTCAGTTTTCTCAAAGTATTAGTCTGGGGCTCAAAATTTACTCACAAATTTTACTACTAGATTCAATTATCTAAAAATAATTACTTTAGTTTTTCCTTTTCTCAAAGTAATTTCGATATTTTTCTCCAAATCTCCTATCTAAATTCGAACACAATTTACAAGCAAGAATGCTGAGAGGTTTTACTCATGCTCGGCTCGGGTTGACCTAATATTTTTGAAATATTAAAAGTGAAAACAATTCGTTAGTAATTACGAAACTATTAATCCGCGTGTGAGCTGACCAGTGCCAATAATGATTTATTATTATTATTATTTTGTTCAATGAAATATAAAAATAGAAAATACTATTTAATTACAAGAACTAATAATTAATATAATTTTCACAGGTGTTTTTCGCTTGACTGTGACATTTATGTGGAAAATGTAAAGTATTAAATATATTAATTAAGCGAGTAAAAATCAAATTCAAACCTGAATTTATTGTGCCCTAACTAAAAATAATTATTATAGTAGTTAGGAGTGGAACTAGCAATGTTAGGAGCATCATTATCATTTTCATCCATACCCACAATCAGTTAAAATAGTCATTTTTCTGTATTCCGATCAAATTGTGATCATCCCTGGAATCCTTTATATACAAATTAACTCCAGATACAAAAAGAAAATTATAGTTTTGAAGTTATTCATTTATCCGCACTAATGGAAAATTCTGGTCAGTGTTACCCATTTTTTTTAAATAATTATTTCCTGTCTATTTGATATTATTCGCACTGTAGTTATTCATATGCGTGTGAAATATTAACCTTGAAGGTGTATTTTATTTGGGAGTAGTTTTTTTATGTAGGGTTTATTGATATTGCTGAGTGATTGTGTGTTTTCTGGCGACTTTTAGTTATTGGGAGTTTGATTTTTGTTAGAAATTTTGCTTGAGTATTATGAAAACTGATGAATTAAGGTAAAAAAGAAAAATGTTTCTTAATATTGTTCGTGTGCTTAAATAAGTTTAGCCGAAGGCTCAGCTTTTGTCAATTCTGTTTCGTAACGATTAATATTAAGTTAGATAGTGGTGTGCCTATATTCCAGCGTATATACATGTTCATTATACCTATACATGTGTATTTTTTGTTTGATACTAAAGCACGCAATATGTTGTCATCAGTCTATTTTCATTGCTTGTGAGCTTAGACTACTTACTTTTTGGGATGGTTTAGTGAGATATTAGCGGATGCCAATTTTTCCTGCATATATCACATACATGATAAGTATAGTACACGTATTTGGAATTCTTTGTTTAATGATAAGGCATGAGCTATGCCGTTTGTTATTTTCTGGAAGCGTGAGCTAAATGTGTGAACTGGATTTTCCCTTCTCATCGGATAATTGGATAGCTATGATACCATGCAGAAAATCACCAAGAGACGATAGTGCCTCCAGTAGAAGGTGTTGCAGGAGGTGGGACAGCATATGGATGGAGTGAAATATTGGTACGTGATCCTACTTTACTAAAAGGGGCGATTGATCCTGCGAAAGTCTATTCTTCAGAATTAGTACACGTGTGGTGCATGCCAAGCACGGCCAATGTTGGACCACAAGATATGCCACGAGCATTGGAGCCAGTAAGCTTGTTCAAATTATGTTTATGTTTACTAATAATCTATCAGGTTAATCATCTTCTGAATTTGGTATTATTCTTATGATTACACCCTTAGTTTGCTTGCGTGATCTATATATCAAGGCACTGATGGAATCTCGTTGGATATTGCCGTACATCCACAATTCATTTTTATGTTTCTATTCTGGCCTTGCCTTTTTTCCATTTCTATTTCACGTTTATGTACATAGTTGAGGCAACAAATACTTTGAAACTTGTTGATAGCCACTTTCTGGTTTGTTACCACCGGAGTTTCAGGGATTATCCGTCAAAATTTGTTATAATGCATCTACTTTTCGTAGTTTCCTTGCCACCTGACACGGTTTACCTTCAAGATATCTCTCTTGGCAGCTAGAAATGAGAGGGAAAGTGTACAAATAGCTATACGTCCAAAAGTTTCTTGGGCTGGATCGGGTATTGCTGGGACTGTACATGTCCAATGTACTGATCTTTGCTCCACTTCTGGTGATAGGTTTGTCTCTTTGACACGCAAATATATCATTCGTTTATAATGTGTATTTAAAGTTGATGTTGCCAATGATGCAGACTGGTGGTTGGTGAATCATTGAGAATGAGGCGAGTAGTGCCTGTTTTAGGTGTTCCTGATGCTCTTGTGCCCCTAGAAATGCCACTCACTCAACTAAACCTGTTTCCTGGGTATTGATATCTTTCATGTTAAAGTGGACCTTGGTTAGGTTTCTATAGTTTGGAATCTTAGATAACATAAAAAAAATCATGTCAAAAAATTATTGTTTTGCAGAGAAACAACTGCAATTTGGGTTTCAATTGATGTTCCAAATGCACAGCACCCAGGTCAATACGAAGGAGAACTCATAATCACTGCTACCGGAGATGTCGCAGAGTGATAGTCTTTCCTCTTTACTTTAGTTAATTATTAGTTTTGACGTAGTGGATAATTACATTACATGGTTGACTCTTTGTTTTCTGATGTCAACAACTGATACTTCAAATCATTAATTTGGATTTCTAAGCACATTTTTTTCTACATTTGTTCATTCTAACTCATTACAGATCTACAGCACAGTTCCCGGGTAAATCTGAGAGGCATCAACTGTACAGGGAATTAAAGAATTGTCTTGATGTTGTTGAGCCCATTGATGGAAAATCACCTGATGAATTGGTAGGTTCTTTGTCACTAATACATCATCTAAAGCTTTTGTATTTAACCTAGTATATGCATCAGCTATTCATATGTATTTCTGTTTTTCAGGTAGAAAGAGTGAAATCTGCAACCTCATCTTTGAGACGAGTTCTTCTATCCCCACCATTTTCTGATTTGTTTTCAGAAAATGGGGTGGTGGATATGATGGATGAGGATGCTATTACAAGCCATTCAATACGATTGAAGATAACTTTGACAGTCTGGGATTTTGTTCTTCCAGCGACACCTTCCCTTCCGGCTGTTATTGGTGTATCCTGCCTTTTTTTTTCCCCGGGCTCTAGGCATTTTTTTGTTTTAAATATGCACATGATACATTGGTGCTAGTGTGGTGGAATTGATTGCTTTATTAACCCTATACCATAAAAGAATTTGCAGTCTAGTTATTGCTTATTGCCATTAAAAGAATTTGCAGTCTAGTTATTGCTTATTGCCATTTACATGTTGTCAATCATGCTGAATCTGTTGAAAAGGTTTATTAGGAATTTTAATAGCCTTGAACAAAAGCCTAAAACTCCCTTACCGAAGTGCATTTTGCTCCAACTATGTTCAGAAAATGGCAAAAAAACCAGATCACATGCCTCTAGCGTTCTTTTCTAAAATCTGAATTTTGATAACTGATCTGTTTTAGCCCTTTCTTGTCCACCTATATTGTTCCTTTTCTATATTTTTGTTTACAGTTACAACTGTTAATGTTTAGACGTCCACAATAACTGTTATGACTGCTAATGTCAGAAAACAGCAGCAAGTGAAATATTGCAATTGCTGGAGTATAGGTATATCAAATGTTATTATCCATTCATGTATTTTGATTTGATTTTTGATTTTTATTTTTTGTGGGAGTTGATTTATATGAGATGGACCATAACTATTACCTTCAACATAAAGCGGAGTGAAAGGTTTATGAGCACAGTCTCCCTTAAACTTACTCAGATATCTGATACGGTTATTGAAGACCGTTTTGGTGTTGAACATGGAAGCAGCGAGTGGTATGAGGCACTGGATGAGCATTTCAAGTGGCTGCTTCAATATAAAATCAGCCCATACTTCTGCAGGTGGCGTGAAAATATGCGCGTTCTGACTTACACTTGTCCATGGCCAGGTAATAGAATGAAGCAGATCTAGATGCTACTAGACTTTCAGGAAGTGTACCACATTTAGTTGTATTAGAAAATGAAGTGCATTTTTCAGTACCTGAACTTGTTGAATGTCAAATATTTTAAACGCTAAGCATGGACATTTCCCTAAAACTGACCCTTCAATGTTGGTGCAGCTGATCATCCAAAGTCAGACGAGTATTATTCTGATCCTCGGCTTGCAGCATATGCTGTACCATATAGTCCAGTAGTCTCCTGGTATGCAAACAGCTCCTTCACTAATTCTAGCTTATGTCTTTCGGTATGTATTATGGTGAGCATTTACCTCTTGATGTACAGCGGTGATACGGCAAAGGACTCTCTGCAACGAGAGGTTGAGATATTAAGAACAAAGAATCATTGGAGAAAAGCCTACTTCTATTTGTGGGATGAGGTGGGTACACGCTATTTTAAGTTGTGAGCTTGTGTGATTTTCCTATGTTTTGTAAGGGCGATTTGGGATTCTGGAGTGATGTCTTTGTTTTGGCTATAGTTCATTTTTACAAGCTGACGCAGACGTTGCAATTTTTTGATTCGCACACGTATACCAAAAAGCAATCGAAATTGGAGTAAAAATCTAAATTTGTTATATTTTAATTCAAACAAAGCCAAGGAACCTACTTCCAGCCATATCTTTAATTAAGAGCAAAATCTAATTGCTAATTGGAATAAAATTTGCTTTGTAGTCATTCAACTACTAAATAATTATATAAGACACCTAAACAATAACAAAAGATAAAAATAAATATTAAAGATAACATAAATTAAAAGTACTATCTATATTCATCCCAATCTCATAGAAGATTTAATTTACTTTTAATCAATCACATAGCAAGAGAAGGAAAAGGAAAAGGAAAAGGAAAGGATTAAATGACGTAGGAAGGGAAGAAAAGAAAACAAGATGGAGGGATAGTGGCTGCCTGATTTCTCTTGTTTGGATATCTGAAGGAGAAGGATAGGGACTGAGTGACTAATCTACTTTGTATCTATTAATTATTTACAAAACATGGCACTTAAGGAGGAAAAAGTATTACATGCAGAAGCATGAAGGATATTATTAAAATTTAGCCCATTTCTTTCCTGCTCTTTCCCATCTGCCTTTTGCTTCCTAAATATCCATCCAAATGTGTTATGAGTACCAATCCTCCTTCCATTTCAAGTCCCTCTAATTCTTTCAATGCAAACATGTAGTTTAATTCTGCTGTGGGATAAAATTTTAATTCTGAGTCTAATTATGTTTCTTCTTTCATACACAGCTAACACCAACTTTATTTCTATCATTTATTTGTTATTCTTTTTCTTTTGATACGATTCTGTTTCTTTTGTCCAGCCACTGAACCTTGAACATTACGAGGGTATTCGGAACATGGCAAGTGACATTCATGCTTACGCTCCTGATGCTCGTATCATGACTACTTACTATTGTGGTGATTTACGAATTGTCCTTTTTAATTCTTATAATTTGCTTTACTCGCATCTCCTTTCAATGCGCTTTTATTTGAACGACTTATCTATGCTTGAAACTTAGTTCTGAGAAGTTGACAGAGAAAATATATTTGTACAGAAGCTCGCTTCATATGCGTTTCTTTGAACTTCAAAATACTAGCTAAATGAGGTCTTGTATTCTAAGAAAATGATTGCATTATTTGGTATTAATGGTTCTTCTTTTGGGCTTTCTGGTTCAAACATAATAATTTTTTAATTTTGCGAGAAAATAAATATGACAGACTTTCAGTTATTTCTGCTTCTTTTTAATCCCAAACGTGTAATTAATGAGTCATTTCAAACATAGTAGATTACTCATGGATTCACAATATTGAGTAATTCACTCGCAATGAAATGAGGCATCAGAGCTTTATTTTAATCTGCAGTAATAACAATGTAAAAGTTCACATTAGAGCCCATCATGCTATCAAGTTTCGGTTTTTGTTCTGTTATCTGGTTGATTCTATTTTCTCTAATGCCTCTCTAACTTTATGCAGGACCAAGTGATTCTCCTCTGGCTTCCAATAACTTTGAGGCTTTTCTTAAAATTCCAGAGTTTCTTCGTCCCCATACTCAAATATATTGCACAAGGTATTAATCTTAACTGATTCCTTTATGATACTTGTTAGTGTTAGTCCATGCACTACCCGATCACATGAGATGGTTTGTAGGTGAAGGTAATATGGATGTATGGTGGGATGACTGGAGTGGAGAAGGGAGATTAACTGCATTAAGTGAACTTTCTGAGCATCTTGTATATGTACCTACACTCCTACATTTACCACATGCTCCATCCTTTCACTTTTATCAATGGAGTCTATTGTGTACGCCATGATGTGTACAGTGTCTGAAACGTGAAAAAATAATTTTGGTTTGCTGCTTATGGATTATGGAGGTTTCTTCTGCTGTATGTGCAAACATCCATTATCTATTTGTTATGATATTCACATCCTAGCCCGGGGAGGAGGTAATAATGATAGTGTGATTCAACCTCCCCTTGGAATTAAATTACCTTGTTTAGGGATAATTGGAGGGTTCATCCTACAGTTGGCTTACAATTTCCTTCCTTCCAAAGTACAAGGTAGAAACTTAAACGGCCTTATTGAAGTTCTTTTTCTCATGCGTGGTTGGGTGAAAAAGCAACCTTAGTTTATAGATATGGCGAACAATAAAATGGGAAGATTATAGCAAGTCAATATAGAATATCATATAGTCCTGAAGAGCGACTTCTTTAGGATATTTCGGTTCGGGTATGAACAAGGTGTGGACATTAAATGTAGATGTGTGGCCATACTATACACAAGAAAAAAAATGATAATATACACCTACAAGTGGAGGGGCAAATATCGAGGATAAATTACAGGAAGAACTTAGGCGATTGGGCATGCTATGCATAGACCTAATGAAGCTGCCGATATAAGATGGAAATCATTCTGGTAGAACATATTAGAAGAGGGAGAGGTAGTCCAAAATTAACATGACCTGTTTTGGTTGAGAAGCATTTGATTGCAGTGGGTATTCCGGACTGAATAGATTGGTGAAATAGGATTCATGTAGGTGATGCCAAATATATGGATCAGAAGGGTTAGTTTGTTGATGTTTATTTTAGACAAAATGAAGGGAAGAAGCTTATTTTCCCATCTAGGATCATTCTGTCGCTCCTGCCCTAACCACCATGCTTTCTTCTACTGTCATCCTGGTCTCACCCTGTATCTAGGATGCTATAAATTAATATATTAAAGATTTAGAAGACTGAAACTCACATCTTTTCAGATTCAGTTTTTATTTACCCTTCTTGCTGCAACATGTAACAGAGGAATAGAATTTTCAAAAGATTTGTGTCGGTAGAAGTACTCTTCTCTTTGGTTTAGTCACTTAGAAAAGAAAAACTGCCTTCTAAATACATGTTAGAACGAACTACCTAATGGATTAAATTTTTGGTGAAAAGTTCTATTTGTGTCTCCCCCTTTCTCTATATATACTGTGCAGGAAGAATGAATTCAACTCTATTTATCTTTTCTCCCATTAAGGGCTCACGATCAAATGAAAAGCACATCCCTATTGCCCAAGTTGCTTGCATATTTTTTACTTCTTGTTGGCCAAAAGTATGACTCAGGCTACAAATGATGCAGAATTCTTTGAAGTAATTTAAGTTCTAATCCTTTAGTGTTAAATGATCACATGAATCTTGCTTTATTATTCCAGCTTATGCAACGCAGAAAGAAGGTAGTTTACCAACATATTATTCTTTCTTCTTTATGGTTGATGACTAGATTCTTTCTTTACTTGAAACAAGTTGACATGTCTCCAATATCTGTTGCTAGTGGAAAGCTTACAGTGTTTTTTCTTCCTTGCAGCGAATGGGTGATTGGTAACCGTGAAGAGCTGGCTAAGGATATCATTGCAGAAATACAACCTGAAAATGGCGAGGTAATGTTTTCTTGAGAATGTGTCATTGATATGGAGAATGCAACGTCTCTGGAAGATTTTTTTGTGATTTGCCATCATATATGGTTAGACACTGTATTCAGAGGAATATACATTTGATGAGCAACTTGCCAAATTGATACCAACGTTCAACTTGAGTAAGGGGGAAGTCTTGAGTTCATATAGCTGGGGATGCAAATTTAATCCAGGTTGGGGTCCAGCCCCAAGTGGACAGTGTGGATGAGTAATGTGTGCATGCAAATATAGCCCTTGTGCGAAAGGGCTAGATGGGGAATGTCCATGGTCATTACAATTTATCATACAATGTGATACAGAAGATATGGTAAATAAATGGGCATAAAAACAAAATGATAACAGGAGCTATTTCAAGCTCTCTTCTGCAGAATAATGAGAACAATGGAAACTATTCAATGCTTTACGAAACACAAAGAGGATGAAGCTGGGGTCACGGCTCAAGTCTAGTTGAGAAAATCTAAATCAATTACATGCTAGGCCAAATGCCAACTTTTTAGTTTTATCTTTGTAATATTAGATGTTTCACAATACCTTTTCGAACTATATTTTGATTATTTGAATGGATTACATGTAACAACGGTGAATACTTTATTTATTAAGTTTTTATGCTGTCTTTCCAAGTGGGGTTATGTAAATCGTGAGTTGACCCCTCGTACTGGCGTAAAAAATATTGACCCGGGCAAGATGTTGGTTTGTTTTTCCCATTGTCTCATCCTGATTTATATGCTTTTTACAGGAGTGGTGGACATATGTGTGCATGGGACCATCTGATCCACATCCTAACTGGCACCTAGGGATGCGAGGCACACAACACCGTGCAGTAATGTGGCGTGTATGGAAAGAAGGTGGAACCGGTTTTCTGTATTGGGGTGCCAATTGCTATGAGAAAGCTACATCTCCTAGTGCTGAGGTCGTCGCATGCCACTGTGACATTAAATTTTTAATTCAATTAATACCTGTCACTGCCATTTCTCACATTTATACAGGTTCCAGATTAGATTCAGGCGTGGCCTCCCTCCAGGTGATGGGGTCTTGTATTACCCTGGTCAGGTGTTCTCTTCTTCTCAGGAACCTGTTGCTTCTCTACGACTAGAACGGCTTTTAAGTGGCTTGCAGGTACTTTTTCAGGTTCAATTATTTCTGTCCTTGTCTTAATGGTAACGCTCTAGTCACAGTGGTGGTGTATTTTTAATTTAGTCATGATAGCGCTTCCTAGACTTTGAACTCACGAATTAAATGATAAAAGGTTCCTTACCGTGGTGCTTTCTCCTTGCAATTATTATAATGATTGCTATATTTAACTCCATCTGGAAGCAATTTATTAGCCTTAAATCTCGATTTCATTCTTAATATTACTATTTCCAATGGGAGTGGGAGCTTGTGAATGATGTTTACCACTCTAATTTTGCTCTAATTACATTTCTACTACTTTACTGTTGTGGTACTTTTAGGACATCGAGTATTTCAAGCTCTACGCCTCAAGATTTGGCAGGGACGAATCACTTCGTCTTTTGGAAAAGACAGGCATGTATCAAGGTCCTGAGCGGTACACCCACGAACACATGCCAATTGACGTTATGCGAGGTGAAGTTTTCAGGACATGCCGATCGGAGAATAACATTTGATTTATTGGCATATGTGCTTATATCACGTATTCCATATCTTGAGCTTCTACTGTATGCTTCAATGCAGCAACATACTTCCGAGTTCCAAAAAGGCAGAGAGTCGTGTTTTGATCACTTGGGTCCAAAGAAAACTATAACCTTTTGTAAATTTTTGTTTCTTTCAATTTAATATAAATTAGCCTCAGCTTAATTCTCAAAATTAGGGGTATAGGCCCATAGGGCAGTTAGATTCACCTTGCTCAAGTTGAGAACAAGTTGGTTTTTAGTAAAGCATGGTTGTAATTCCTCCGGGAACACTGATAAAAGTGGTGCTTGGCTCTTGGTTTGTGCTATAAGATGTTTGGGTTAGTAGGCGGGTGTTGAGAACTAAAGGCAATGGTCAAATTGATGTGACTTTAGAAATCTATTAGTCTAAAAGCCTCGTGATAGGAGCATAGCGTCTTTAGACAGGATACCTTGTGCAGTTGCAGCGATATAAGAGCATAGAGACTTTTTATTTTTAAAGAGTATATTCTATCATTTGAAGAGCATCTATAAATTTAGAGAGTTAAAATTTTGAAGTACTATATCAAGTTTTTTATATTTAATATTTAATTTTAATACTCTCCAAAAATATTTATTATTTTTCTTTTATTTTAACTAGTTTTTATTTAGATTATTTTATTATTTTCCTACATCGAAAATTGAAACACTTTGAATGCAAATAGATAGTGAGTTTAGCTCTTCAATTTTAGAGAGTCTAACGCACCCTCTAAATTAAAATGTTAATTTAAAGAATTTCTTGTAGCATGATTTTAAATATTGACTTTTTAAAATAAAGACTCATGTTTAAAGAGTCCCTTGAAGATGTTCTACCATTTTCAATTAATTGATAACTCCAATTTACCCATGTACTATGTCCATGTATGATAGTGATTAAAATTAGATTTTCAGTAATGAAATGTGTTGTTGAAAAGTAGTGGATTTCATGATGTGGTTAAAATTAATTGTTGATTTTGACTCAAATTAAAATCTAGTGCCAAACGGATTGAATCAAATGCCTAACACATTGTTCTAAAATGCCTGTCTAGTGATACTTAGGCTCGAGGGCTCAGAAAAAATGCCCCAACTCTCATCTAGGTGGAAAATAGACTGTCAACTCTTCGCTGACCGTCTAATGTGAGTGCAATCTTTTGATGAGGGATATTTATTTTTTGTTTTGAAGTTCAGTTCAACAAAATATTTAACAATTGCTAAAACAAAAGAAAATAAGTCCAACAAAAAACGCATACTAACCTAAACTCAGTCTACAAATATGTTTTTTTTTGTCCGCAAGTAAAATATTATTGATTTGAAGTATTTATGATTTTGAGAATTATGCTTTTGCTAAAAATTAGAAAAAAACGTATGAAATTCTTATAAAATTTCAAGGTATACGTTATTTTTTTTATTATTAAAATAAGAAAACGTCTTATTATCTAGAGATACTTTTAGTCTCGTAAAGCTTGAAATTTGACTTCCTTGTATTGTTATGTCTCACACTTTCTGGAATTTTGATATAACATATACATATTAAGAAGCCTACTAAAGCTTTTCTAGAATTCAATAAGTATCAGGGTATTATTCACCACCTATCTTTTTACATTTTCGAGAGTCGAACAACCTTAATATGTCTTGTTTAAAAGGTTTAACATAATTTTAGGATCTCAACTTTGACAGATTTTGATTTTATATTCGCAAGTGTACAAATTGCATGGTTTTCTCTTTGAAGCATGGGGTATTTATAGATTTTCTATACCTAAACTCTCTAGTTTCAATGCTCAAAGTTGGAGCAAGAGAGAAAATAACTATTTGAAGAAAAATATTTAAATTGCATGGTTTTCTCTTTGAAGCATGGGGTATTTATAGATTTTCCTCCAAATTTTTGGGTAATCTGGCCATTTAGGAAAATAATGAGACGGCTTCTTATTGACTAGCTTATAACCGATTTTCTTAAGAGGATCACGCTTTCTCCATTCGTCCATGTGTATTTTTTATCAACGGCCAGTAGCCCAGCTTGGATGGGGAAAGGGGTTCGCTAGCTTTATGCGAACCTTCCATGCTTGCGTTTCTCTCGAGCGTCACACTAAGCTTCGCATGCGGTGAGATGGGTTTGCAGATATTACAAGGATCAACACTCGCATATCATTAAATTAGTGACCAATTAATTCAAAGCATTAAACTACTTAAATAAAACTATTACATGAAAATTTAAACTACTAAAATCTTAAAAATTAATTAAAGGGTCACATAGATTACATTGTTTACAATACTAATGATTTAACTATTCATACTAATGAAATAAAAGCAATAAAAATTATAAAGTTCATCACCGAATTTTGAATTTTTGAAGAACGAAAGAATTAGATCCTGCACCAAAAATCTTCTTTTATCCCAACATTTTTAAACCCTAACTTTCTGTTTTTTGATCTTGACGTTCTATCTGTTTTCTCTCTAGAGTTGTGTTCCATAAAAGAATGATGAAATTTATGTATAGAATTATATAATAACTCTTAAAAGTCTTAAAAGTGGAAAGAATTTGAGTGCAATTAGGAAATCAACGAAAGCTGATATTTTTTTTCAATTTCGTGCACTTTGGTCCTCCATGTTAATTTTTTGTGCATACCAAGTCTTCTTATTTGTGCGAAAGATCCCTTACTTCAAGATTTAGTTATTTTAGTCCTCAATTCTTTAATTTTGTACAATTTCAATTTAATTTTATCCGAACTTATTTAATCAGGGTTTTGCTATAATTAATATAATTTAATCTAAATTAAATAGGTATCCAATAAATATAATGATAAATAAATGAAAATAGAAGTTCAACTTGCCATTCCAATTACAAGCAAATGAGTGAGCCATTGGCCAAAGAGGGTGTTGCGCTGTAAGGAGTGGGCCTACTATATCTAGTCACATGGCATAATCATAATGAAAGCAATACTGGCAGTACCCCCATGTCCATTTATGATCAAAATTTAGAAAGTAGGAGTTGAAATCATTTGATGCCTATTGGAAATAAGAAATTTAATCAAAATGGTGATGATTGCTCCTAGGTCCCACACTATTTAACATATTGTACTAATCGCATGGTCATTCTTTCGCCAAAATAATATTTTGAATAATAATTTTTAGTGATTAAAAAGTACGAAAAAATTTTGAATTTGCGTATAGAATGTTTTACTTTATGAATGTGTAGTTGAAAATGAGTATGTGAAAAAAAGAGTTTTCAAATAATGATTATCAAAATTGATTTTTAATAAATTTTAATGAAAGTTAATAAAATATGCAGTCGAAAATTGTAGATATCATGAAACCTTTGGTTGAAAATGTTTGAGAAAAAATAAATTTTAAAAATGAGAGTTAAATAGTCACTTAAACAAAAAGGTTTCATATTCTTAGTAAGAATCATATGAGGCAGCTCATGAACTAAACTTATGTTAAGATATGGTAAGACAAGAAGGAATTTCTCAGAGCAACTAGATTCGTGAGTACTTTTCCATTTGAGCATCGGGTACAAGTTGATCTCCACGAAAGAGTTTAAACTATTGAAAGAGTCGATCTTGAAAATTAAAGTATTGATTAGAATATCAGGAATTGATTATTGATTCTCGAAAATTTTTATACATTATGCTTAATATAATTCAAATCTCATAAGCAAATCTGCTCTTAGAACACGTCTTTTTAATTGGTTAGACATCTATGAATTATGAAAGTCTAGATTGTATTCCTCTCCCAATTGGGAAAGAATTGATTTAACTTAATAATTGTGACACCATGAATTGTATGATAAGACTGAAAATTAAGATATTCAGCCAGCCCTATTGATCAGCCATATATGTCAAGCTGTATATAATATATGCATTTTTTTATTCAACAAATCAGAATCTAGATGTTTTTTAGGAAACAATTGGTACATCGTGTTTAGAGGGTGTTTGGTGTGGATTAAAATTAGATTTTTAATGGATTGTGATAGAAGTTTTTGAAATGTGTGGTTGAAAAGATGTGGGACCTATGAAAGATGTGGTTAATATTGATTGTTTGACTTTAACTTAAATTAAAATCAGATTTTAATCCGGTTCAAATATGCCCTAACTAGAAGATAGAATTAGTTATATAAATTAGGATATTGTATTAATGTGAAAAAAAATGATCTCCTATTCATGATGGTAAAAGTTATTTTACCTACTGTTGACCATGCCTACAATTTTTGAAAATTCAACATCGAATTATAAAAAAAAAATGTAGGCTTGACGCTGATGTGATACTGTCACGTCAGCTGTGGGCATATTTTATCTTACCTACTATGAGTAGGAGATCATTTCTACTAACGTGGATTAATGAGGATTGTTCTAAATACAACATTATCGTATTAGAAGATGATACAAGAAAATTAAAAAAATTATAAAAAACATTTTATTTATAAGAATTATCTTGAAATTTTCAATTTTAATTTCTTGGATGATTTTTTTTTTTTTACTATAATTACAAAAAAAAAAATTACATATAAGTTAGTTTTAACTTAAAAGTTAAATATTTACTTACAATTAAATTTTTAAGTTACAAGTAATTCTTTTACTTGTACATAAATCTTACAGTTATAAGTAATTTTAGACATAAGTTAAATATTACTTATATATAACTTTTTATATTTTACAAGTAAAAACTTATCTTATCAGTAGTATTTTTACTTTATGAGCAAATTTAATTACATTAAGTGAATTTTTGTCTTATAAGTAAATTTTTTACGCATAATTCAAATTTTGTCTTGTAAGTGATTTTTTACTTAAAAGTAATTTTTTAGTTTTAAATTTATTATTAACTTATAAGTGTTTTTCCTGCTCACATAATTAATTTTTATAATTTATAGGTGAAATTTACTCATAAATAATTTGTTTATCATATAGTTAAAGATTTTTACTTAAACATGAGAGTTTCATTTATAAGTGGATACTTTGCTATAATTAAATATTTTGCTTATAAATAATTTTTTTTTCTCACAAGTAATTGTTTTAATTATAGGTTATATTTTTATTTATAAGTAATTCTTTTAACTCTTATTTACATGTAAGTAAATTTATATTATTCAATTTAACTAATATTCTTTAATTCATAGAATGGTGAATAAATAATTTGACCTACATTCACTTCACATAACATATTAATTTTATAATATTGAATAAAGGAGGATAAAGCTCCATTGTCAGATAGATTAATGTTGGTCGACTAGCAAATTTTTGTGGTGTTGGAGGGATGGACAAAATTTTAGGGAAAATTACAACCACATCCCAAACATTTCCTTTTTTGTAGACTTTACCTCAACCTTCACTTTGTACCACCATAGGTCTCAAACCTTTGATAAATTCGCAGATGAAGTCCAAAATGACGGAAAACGTTAGTTCTACCGTCAGTTGACCTCAAAAATGGGAAAAAGGCAAATTTTGACCAATTTAAACATGGGCATTTTCGTCCATTCCAATTTTCCCATTTACCACTGTTCATTTCCCTCATTTTCCAGGTCTTATATATTCTTCTTCTTCTCTCTCTCTCTCTCTCTCTCTCCCATTATCGTAGGTGTGAATATGGAGAGCAATGTATGTAAATGCAGTGACTCTGTGCAGATGAAGACCTCATGGACAAACTTGAACCCTGGAAGAAGATTTCTCACTTGCCCTCAGCGTTAGGATGTCGGTGGATGTAACTTCTTGGACTGGTATGACCCTCCAATGTGCGACAGGTCGATGGAGATAATCCCTGAATTTCTACGTATTAGAATATAGATGGAAGCTGAACTAAACACCCTACGTGCAAGAATCTGTGGTTCATGGAAGACTTGGATATTAGGATTTGTATGTGGATTTTTTGTGATATAGGTCTGTTCATAGATCCGTGTTAGGTGTATGAGCTCATATGTTATGTTTGTGTTTTGGAAGGTGCGTTCATGAGTTAGTAATCGAGTATTGTCTATGATCTTGTAACTTATTTTCCATTAAATAAGTAAGACATATCATCATTTTACAGTGTTGCCCTAATTTTCATTTCGCACAGTTTCCTCTCTCCCCATGTGAGCAAATGCTTCAAAATGACGGGAAAAATATGTTTGAAAGCTCGTTGTAGGTGGTGCATTGCAGGTCTCAAACGTTTTCAATAAGTCGTACATAAAGTCCCAAACCTTTTACTAAGTCGTAGCGTAGGTCCCAAATATTTGTTTTTAAATCTATATAAAGACCCAAACGTTTTGAATGAGTTGTACAGTAGGTCCCAAACCTTTTACAGAGTTTAATCTTATGTCTCAATTCTTTACTTGAGTAAGAATTTCTATTTCATCACTTTCGGTCCCAATTCCAAAACTGTTTCATTTCCGAAGCACCCATAACAGAATGATCCAAAAACAGTCACTAATTAAAGACAAAAAGAACCATTTTTTCATTTGAATATTCACATTCTACATCATCATTTTACATCATGTTTCATTCATCATACAAAAGCAAATCTAATTTGGTTATACCAAAAGATGTAATCACATAAACTTCACCATACAAAAAGGTTTTTTCAAAAGGATCATCATACAAAAGGCTATGTTCTTTTTTGTCCAGTTTTCTTCTTTTTTGTGGGAGTTGAAGTCTTTCTCTTGCCCTTGCCTTGTGATGAAGTTGGCTGTGTATCCTGCTATGTAGAGGCATTTCTCTTTCCCTTGCACTATGATTGAGTTGGCTGTGTATCCTATTATGTGTCCTGCTGTAAACCTGCTTCAGAACATGTTCTTTTGTTATGGCCTATCCCACCACATTTTTTACATGTCATTTTCATTCCAGTCCTTGCCATTTTGGTGCCTGGAAGTGGTTCTACTTGCGATATTTTTCTCAGCTTCTTTGGTTCGCCTGCCTGTTTCTTCTTCACATGTGGATTAAGAGGATGTTTCCCCAGCTCTGGCCACAACTCCGGACCTGACATTGGTTGGATGACTGGGCTGTAGGACCTCATGTAAGATTCTTTGTTGTAGCATACATCTACATACTCATACATGCCAATTTTTCTCGATAGCATCCTAGACATTGCATGCGCACAAGGTATTCTAGTAAGCTGCCATTTTTTGCATGCACATACACGCTTCATTAGGTCCACACTCCATCTCATTCCATCCCTATTGCTCACTTCAAACTTTTCACTTGTAGCATAGTCAGCCTTCAAGAACCTTGCCTCTGCCCTTGCTTTCTCAATGATACTCATAACTCTAGGACCAAAAACGTTATCCCACCTTTGTACAGCTTCCCTTTTGGCATTCATCCTCAGCATTTGCTGATGTCTTATCTTCTCAAGCATTGAGATGATAGACTTTTCTCTTGCCACAACTATCGAAGAGTTGAATGCCTCACACAAGTTATTCAGCAGGATGTTGCACTTTGAATATCTTGGAAATGCGATCTGCTCCACTGTGATGCTGGTTTCTCATTGAACCACTTAAAGGCTTCTTCATTCATATTTTTCATCTCATTCATTGCACTTCTCCACTCTGGTACTATTGTTACCCATGCTGTAGCCCAAAACATGCTCTTCAGAGTCAGTCCCTTATGCATCAAGGTGAAATTGTTGTATAAATGTCTTGCGCAGCACCTATGTTCAGCATCCTTACATAACGAACTTAGGGAGTCTACCAAGCCCTTCTGTCTGTCAGAAATGAAGGTCCAAGCTCTGGCATTAAACATCCCAATATCAACTACTAAAAGCTCTAAGAACCATTCCCAATTGGTTCTATTCTCCGTATCTACAGCACCCCAGGCTACGGGAAACATGCAATTGTCGGCATCAATACCTACTGCAGCCAACAACTGCCATTCTTGTGCATTTTTTAGGAAACATCCATCCAAACCAATCACATTCTTACACCTAGCTCTAAAGCCTTCTTTACAAGCCCCCAATATGTACATTCTTTTGAATGTATCACCTTCCCCTTCAATTATCAATGTCGTACCAGGATTTGTTCGTTTCAACTCATCACTGTAGTCCCACAGGATCTTGTACTGTTCAGCCACAATGCCTTGACAACTTCTATACATTTAGCTCGTGTCCTATAAAATTGATGTTTAGAGATTTCATACATACAATCCTCCTTCACCGTCTCTGTAAAACTATTCATGGATATTTTTGGGTCAGATTTGAACTTCCGTATATATTTTTTTGCCAAGTAACCAGAATGAACTCTTCGATTCTGCCACACCATTGTGTATGTATGTTCGTTTCTAAATGTATTAATCCTGAAACTCTTGTCTGGTTGCTTGTAGGCATACAAAAGCCATGAACAGTTGTCTTAACATTCGACTCGTAGTCTTGTCCCATCATTCTTGACATATTTGACATGCCTTACATTTTTAACGGAGTACTGTACAGCTGCTTCTCTCAATATCTTTATGTTGTCAAACTTCATTCCTATTCGGAATTGTGGATCTTGCATGTCTGTAGCGGGATTAAACCAAGGCTCATTCCTGGCTCTTGAAGAGCCACCAACTTCTTCGGTATCACTTGGAATACTTCTAAGATCGTCTGACTCATCATAGTATGTTCCATCACAATCTACCTGCTTTGCTCCACCCTCATGTTCTACCCTGACTTTTCATCACCAATATCAAAACCCTCAGACAACCTGAAATATGTATCTTCATCATTCTCATCACCAGGCACATCTTCCTCATGCTCATAATCTGAATCACTGAAGTCCTCCATTATGCCTTCCTCAAATTCTATCCCAACATTTTCAGCAAAATTAGGTGCATCATCCGGTAGTGCATCTGCAGGGGTGCATGATCTTCTGTAGGTACATGCTCTTCTGCAGGGGAAAGAGGTGCAACTGCTAGTGGTGTATCAACATGGGGTGAAGCAGCAGGGGCTTCATCAACACGTGCTTCATCAATACCTACTGCATCATGTTGTACTTCAGCAAGGGCTTTATCAACACATGATGCATTAGCAGGTGCATCATGTAGTACTTCAGCAGGTGCATCAAGTTGAGGTGACACAGGTGACTCATTGTCATCTGTAGCATGTGCATCATGTTGAGGCGACACAGAACTCCCTGCATCCACTTCTATTTCATTAGCATCACCATTGCTGTCAACCTCATCGACAACATACATGTCATCACCCTCCAGAAACTCATCATAAACCTCCATTGCATAGCATACATTATGCCCAAACTTTTTGTCAACATCTTGTTTCCCTTTTTTTCCACATCCTCCAACACCTCACCAGTGTCAACATCAACCATCGAAATATCATGCTCTAATTTGTCATCCCATGGAAATTCCAACACTTCAACTACGGGCACACACCACATCTCAGCAAGCATCTTCTCACCAAACAACCTAACAAAATTCATAAAGTCTGCATATTTCACCAACCAGAACGAGGCCTCGCTCAATTTCCTCTTTTCAATCTTATACACATACCTTATTTTCTCAAAATAGCCTAGCAACTTCATAGCATTGTCCAGGAGAAATCTATTAAACCAATCAGGGTGCACGTAGTCTAGATAGGCTATCTTCTCATACTCATACACAATATTTTGTATCTTTTCGAAAAATACACCGCCGTGATGAAGATTTATGGTAAAATAACTTGAATTTCTCCCTGGACAAAAAAAATCATATCAGAAACCAACCATCAACAAACCCTAGTCGAACGACATGAATGCAAAATCAGCGTGAATAAATAGGAAAAATTTTATGATTCCAACTCAATAACATGCTTAAAATTGTGGAAATATGCACTAATATGATCACCGTTGATAACACTCTGTGAGGCAAACATGTCTATAACCAGAAATTTTGAAAAAAAATTAAAAACTTACCATATACGGGTTCGGGAAAACGGTCTCGTATGTGACATGCAAAATCTTCTTGAATTCATCGGATTGTTGGCTATCTTCGTTCCACATTGTAGAAGATGACCTATGGGTTCAAACTGTAAAGGAGAATTGAGAGGGGGTGATATTATAACTGACGAAATGACTTTATTTTTTTAAATAAAGGGGAAAATTGGAATGGACGAAAATGCCCCTATTTAAATTGGTCAAAATTTGCCCTTTTTTCAATTTTTAAGGTCAACTGACGGTGGAACTAAAATTTTCCATCATATTGGACTTCATCTGCGAATTTATCAAAGTTTTGGGACCTATGGTGGCACAAAGTGAAAGTTGAGGTAAAGTCTGCAAAAAAAGGAAAGGTTTGGGATCGCGGCTGCAATTTTCCCAAAATTTTATTGTGTTTATATGATTTATTTGTCTGATTATAACTTCATATAATATAATATGATATATTCTTAGGAGTTGCAGTATTCTTCATTCCTTAATGTAATCTTAACATTCTACTCACAATGTATAAATTTCATGGAATCCTTATTTTGCAAAGTCATTTTTTAAATTATTTTTCAATCATTGGAAGTAATCTGGACTCTTGAAAAGATCTCTTCCTTCACTGAATTTAATTAATAAACTTTTTCGACTCCAACTTTATAAATTTCTAGATAAATTTATTCCACATTAAGTATTCTACTGTGAAAGTATTTCAAACCTCTATTACACTGTATGAAACCTCACATGCTCAACTTTAATTATGAATCTTATTTAATTTTTGAACTTTGGTTGGTCTACAGAAATTCGAAGTAACGAATAATTGGTATCACATATGATTAGCACGTCTCATGTAGTTCATGACAAGTTGTGTAGCTATAACTAAAAATTTAGTCTTTATTTGATTTTGATCATTTAAGAATCACTTCTCTCCCCTATTTATTTTCAACAACACATTCTAAAAACAATTATTTTCACGATTTCTCATAACTTCTTACGTATTTTTTTTATTTTTTTTTCAAAATTCACATTTCAAAAAATCTTTATCAAATAAGTGCTAAAGCCTAAAAGACTACTTTTTTCTAAAAGTCAAAGATTAACGTAATAATTGAACAATTAGTCAAAATATTATTGCAATTTCCCCAAACAATATTTATTAAGGGAAAATTGCAGTGGAGATCACAAACCTTTCAATTTATTGCAGTTATAGTCCCAAATCTTTCACTTTGACTACAGTCAGAGGACAATGGACAAAATCCGTCCATTAATTCATTAGTCAACCCAAAAATTAAAAGTTAGAAATATTTTGACCAATTAAAAAAAAGGATAAAATCATCACTTCATCATTTATCCATAAATTAATAATAATAAAAAATGAAAATTAGAAAAACTGTTCATCTTCTTTCCTAAACACCACCACACGCCACTCCTTAACCTCCCCATCCATTCACAACCAACCAAATCCACTGCCATCGCCACCGTTAACATAACCCGATCACCACCGAGACGACTAAGGAGCTATGTTCTCAACAACGAGGTTCAAGATCTCATGAACATCATAAGCATGCCTTTTTCTCTGAAGTACCAAATCTCAATTCTGAAAAATCACGGTAAGGTGATATATAAGGCATGGATAATGCCAATTGTACACCATTTTTCTACATCATGATTTACTTTACCATTGTTGTTGAGTAATGGTTGGTTGAAAAAACTTTCTTTAAAAAAAATTGTCGAATGATATATTGTCACGTGACAAAAGGTAATATTTGGTGTACACCATGATATACACCAATCATGATTGATAAGGCATATCTCTAAATTGAGAAATATTTGCCATTTCACCTTTCGAAAGATTAAACCCCTTTAGTAGCTTCACTCTGTTGAACCTAGGGGACCGATCAATAATCAAATATCTCTCTTCCATCTTTCTTTACTTATTCTCTTCTTCTTGAAGCTCTATAGCAGAGAAAGCATTCTCAAGGGTCCCAATAAGTCAACTCCAAAGCTGGACTTCGTTCAACCGCAACAACCTTGAAATACTAAGAGTATGACAAATAGTGTCACGAAATTCCAGTAGAAGTCCAAGATCAGTCTTCAAAAATGCAATCTTCTCCAAAAGAATTTGTTTTTCTGACAGTTTTTTATGCGTAGTAATAGTAGCTACGAAACCCACACAAGATTGATTCAACCCAAGAATCAATGTTTGAAAGCTCGACCCAATAAATTATTGAATCAAAGAAACAAGATAATCGCTCACAATATCTTGACCACGTGATCACAAAATTTATGACCCTTACTTGAATTGTAGAACGCTACAAGAATTTAATTCTTGATAAGCTCAAAATTAATTCAATGAATAATGAGAAGAAAGCAATATGCCTCGCAATAATATCTCTCAAATTGTGTGTTTTACAATGTACGTTCTATTTATATGGAACCCATAAAACCTAGTTAAAAATAGAATTACACCTAAAAGATATCATAAAAGAGTTTTAACTAAAATAGAGGTCTAAGCAAAATTTGGGAAAAAAATTTGTCCAGAAATTGTACTATGCGGTCGCATAGTGAAACTACATGCGGTNTATGCCTCGCAATAATATCTCTCAAATTGTGTGTTTTACAATGTACGTTCTATTTATATGGAACCCATAAAACCTAGTTAAAAATAGAATTACACCTAAAAGATATCATAAAAGAGTTTTAACTAAAATAGAGGTCTAAGCAAAATTTGGGAAAAAAATTTGTCCAGAAATTGTACTATGCGGTCGCATAGTGAAACTACATGCGGTTGCTAGGCCACTTCAACTGCCCTCAATTTGGTTTAGTATTGGTTCATGCGGCCGCATGCATAGGTATATTATGCAGTCGCATAGCTTTGCCATTCAACTCTCTTGCCTGTTACATGCACTAAGTTGATCCACTTCGTTTCATCTCTCATGCTCATCATGAAACTTGTCCATTTACTTGTCATAATCAATGTTTCATCCATCGTGGTTTGAGTAAGTAGTCTCATTGCTTCTTTGACCTACTTCCTTCATGACCTAGTTATAGGCCCTTCCTCAACGAACAATAGATCCTTACCCGGACTCGACCTCGACCTCGAATCTGTACTTGCATCAAAGAGAGAAAGATAAGAAACAAAAAAAATGCAAATTATCAGAAACTTACCTTGAAGATCCAAATTGTAGCTATTGGTTTCAATCTTTTTAATGATGTGAAATGGTTCATCTCCTCTAGGATGTAATCTTGACCTTTTCTGCATTCAAACAAACCATTTTTACACAATCACCTAATTCGAATACTTTACGCCTCTTCCTTTTGCTACTTTGAGATGCATATAATTCAATCCCCTACTTTCTATCTAAACTACCATTTACAATAATAGTTAAGTGAATTAAACCAAACAAAGTTAGCTAATTTAAACCATATCAAATCGTGTAGTATAAGTAGTAGATGATACTAAATTGGTTCCCAACATAT
>CAIGRT010048854.1:0-11330 GCA_903798405.1 Fraxinus platypoda | reverse complement strand
GTACCATCTAAGTTAGGTCTAATTTTCGTATCTCTCCCCATGCAAATATGAAAATTTCCATGAAATACATATGAACAAAAAAAAAAATACTTGCACACACTTATTGAGATTTTATCTCACATTATGTTCTTTTAGCGGAGATGAATGTCGTCATCGGATATTTAAAATAATTTTCATGAAGTTATTTCGAATTTTAGTTAATTTATGTTGAAGTCATTTTAAGTTTTCCTCATGTCTAACATATTTTCTTTAAAATACGCTTATTATAAATAATGTTGAATAGTAATTATTCTTATAAAAATCCTATTTATTCATTTCAACCCTTTTATTTAAGTTTAATATAAATTTTAGTGACACTTTAATCGTTAAGAATTTGTGTTGTCAGAATTGGTATTAGAGCGGGTCTACATTCTTGTAGACTCCTGACTTAAAAAAAAAAAATCACATGGTACAGTGATCGTAACTGTTCACTTCACTATTTAATTTTTTTTTTCATTTTTTATTTATTGCATGCATTGAAAAAAATAATAAATAAGAAAATAATAATAACAAAAATTTAGTCCTTTAGTGACATGCGTTCAAGTAAAAGATTTTCATAAAAATATTATTTTATAATTATTAGTTTGAAATAAGTTTTAATAGGAATTTAACTATTTCTTTTAATTTTCCATGAGGCCATACTCCAAGTCGCCACTCCTCGAATCAGGTATCTCATATGTTTCATTGCTATATGTAATATCTTTCTTCCAGTCTTTACTTATTGTAATTAAGGCTATGGCATCCCGATGCCGAAGAGCTAACAACAACGGTGAACAACCCCCAACAACCCGAACAATCCCAAACAACCTCAACAACCCAAACAATCCCAACCTAGTGGGGTCGACCCATAGTTTACTCAGCAATTCCTCACCATGATGCGTATATTTGCCTAGGCGATAGCGCCACAACAACCGGTACCACCACCATCGCCGCCACCACAGCGATAGGCACCAACCGGTACCTTTGAGGATGGTTTAGATCCATTGGAAGTAGAATATTGGTTGGCAATGATAGAAAAGATCTTTGACCTCATTGACTGCCCAAACTCCAGAAAAGTTACATGTGCAACCTTTATGCTAAAGAAAGGTGCCATGCGCTGGTGGGACTCAACCTCCGGGTCAAGGACCCGTGGACATACCTGGGCATGGAACTTATTCAAGGAGAACTTTTTGAAGAAGTACTATCCTACAAGTGTCCGAAATCAGAAAGAGGCTGAGTTTATTACATTGTGACTCAAGGCTCGATGTCTCCAACTGAATACGAGCGGAAGTTTGAAGAGTTATCCCATTATACCCCTTACTTTGTGGACACGGAGGAGAAAAGGGCGAGGCATTTTGAACAAGGTTTAAGGGATGATCTAAGGCAGGTAGTGGTAAAATTGGAAACCTACCATGAAGTGTTGACAAAGGCATAATTGGAAAATTTTAGGTGTCACTCTAGTGGGGAGAACAAACCACGGTATGGGCATGCAAAAAAAGTGCAAGTGGAAAGATAACACGAGCAAAGGGCCACAGAACTATGCTAAGAAAGGCAAAGGAAGCCTGATTCAAGGTGACAATAAGAGCAACCCCACTTGCAACAAATGCAAGAAATTTCATTTGAGGGCTTATCTCCTAGGGGAGAACACGTGTTTCTAGTGTGGAGAACAAGGGCACACGGTTAGGTTTTGCCTCAGGATCCAACAGAAATAGGGAAATGCATAGCAGAGGCAGGAATATTTACCTAAAGGACAGGCAATAATCTTTGTATTGACTGAATGGGAAGAGGATTAGGATCGTAATATTTTAGCAGGTAACGTTTTAATATCCAACTTACATGCTTATGTATTAATCAAATCTGGTGCCACTCACTCCATTATATCCCTTAAGTTCGTACAAAGGCTAGATGTGAATATTATACCTGCACGTTTGCCCTTAGAAGTGTTTATAGCCTCTGGAAGGGTGCTGAACAGAGATAATAAAGTTAAGGTGGCAAGGATAGAAATCGATGGTAGGTCTTTATAGATGGAACTTTATGTACTAGACATGCGTGATTTCAACGTAATTCTTGGATGGACTTGTTATCCAAGAATCACGCGACAATTCATTGTTTCAAGAAGGAGGTGGTCATCCAAAAATCAGGAGAAGAAAAATTTCGATTATCGGTGACAAAGAGTAAGTCCCTACCTCGTGTTGTGTCTGCATTACAAGCACAACGGATCTTACAATCAGGTGGTAGCATGGGCTTCCTTATGTCGGCAATAGACAAGGAAGGAGATAAAGAATTGACACTTAGTAAAGAATTCCCAAAGGTTTTCCCAGATGATTTACCTGGTATGTCGTCGGAATGAGAAGTGGAGTTCACGATCGATCTCACCCCCGAGGCCGCACCTATTTCTAATGCCCCTTATAGAATGGCATCGAAAGAGATACAGGAATTAAAGACACAGATAGAAGAGCAGTTAGAGAAGGGATTCATCCGACCCAATGTATCACCATGGAGAGCTCTAGTGTTTTTTGTCAAAAAGAAAGATGGGTTAATGAGGATGTCCATTGACTATTGGGAACTGAACAAGATTACTATTAAGAATTCTTCCCAGAATCGAAGATTTGTTTGACCAACTTCGAGGTGCAGTGGTATTTTCGAAGATCGATCTACGATATGGATACCGTTAACTAAGGATCAAGACAGGTGATAGCTTGAAGATAGCTTTTAGGACTCAATATAGCCACTACGAGTTCCTAGTTATGTCGTTTGGGTTGACAAATGCTCCCGAAGTATTCATGGACTTGATGAACCGTGTCTTCCATGATTTTCTTGATCGATTTGATAGTATTCATTGATGACATTCTATTATATTCAAGGAGTGAAGAATAGCACGAGGAATACCTGAGGATTGTGTTGGAAATCCTGAAGAAGGAGAAACTAGACGCAAAATTAAAGAAATGTGAATTTTGTTTGGAACGAGTAGTATTCCTCGGGCAAAAAAAGTGGAGGTAGTTCTGAATCGGTCAAGGCCAACTAGTGTAGGGAGAATTTGCAGTTTTCTAGGTCTAGCCGGATATTATAGGAGGTTCATCGAAGGGTTCTCAAAGATATCGGACCACTAACACAGTTAACGCATAAGGGTGCAAGATTTGACTGGACTGAAAATTGCGATCGTAGCTTTGAAGAGTCGAAGAAGAGATTGGTTAACGCACCAGTTTTAACCATACCAGAAAGAATAGAAGGTTTTGTAATCTATAGTGATGCATCTAAGCATGGCCTAGGATGCATCTTGACGCAACAAGGTAAGGTGATCGCCTACGCATCGACGCAACTGAAGCCATATGAGTAGAATTACCCTACATACGACTTAGAGCTAGCTGCAATCGTCCATGCCTTAAAAAATTGGAGACATTACCTATACGGGAGCAAATGTGACATTTATACTGACCATAAAAGCCTCAAGTATATTTTCACTCAGAAAGAGTTAAAAAATGAGAAAAAGAAGATGGCTTGAACTGGTGAAGGATTATGACTGTGAGATCCACTATCACCCCTAGGCGAACGTGTTAGCGAATGCCTTGAGCAAGAAGATGACGGGTCAAGTGGCGATGTTGACAGAACAGAAGCCTTTATGGAAAGACTTTGAGAGATTAAGTCTTGAGATTGTCACAACTAAACTTGGTACTGTAGCTCGGATAAACGCATTATCAATCAGACCAACGTGACAGGATTAAAAGTCGTCAGAAAGGTGACTCGTCCCTGGAATTTATTAAATTTGAGATAGAAATGGGAAAGTGGAAGGATTTCACCATATCCGATGATAAAACACTATATCATCAAGGACAATCATGCGTACCAAACTTTGAGGAACCAAAGAAGGAAATATTAGAGAAAGCTCACTTTGCTCCATATTCTGTGCATCTCGGAGGTACCAAGATGTACTGGGACCTGAAAAGGGTATTTGGTGAAGAGTAATGAAGAAGGATGTAGCCGAGTACGTTGAAAGGTGTTTGACATGCCAGCAAGTGAAGGTCGAACACCAACAACCATCAGGGTTGCTACAACCATAGATGTTCTATAATGGAAATGGAAACATGTGACGATGGACTTTGTTGTAGGTTTGTCGAAATCAGTAAAAGGTCATGAGGCCATTTGAGTGATCATTAACAGATCAACCAAGTCTGCTCATTTCCTACCGGTTCGCATGAATTTTCATATGGAACAATTTGCAAAATTGTTTGTTAAGGAAGTGGTAAAGTTGCACGGTGTACCAGTTTCAATTGTATCGGACAGAGATCCATGGTTCACATCGAACTTTTGGAAGAGTTTATATCGGGCTATGGGAACTAAATTGAACTTTATTACAACTTTCCATCCACAAATAGATGGCCAATTTGAGCGGACGATTCAAACATTAGAGAAAATGCTTCGATTGTGTGTTCTAGAGTTTAGTGGATATAGGGAGAAGTATCCACCTTTAATTGAATTTGCTTATGACAACAATTATCACACCTCTATCGACATGGCACCCTATATGTACGAGAGGAAATGTAGATTGCCAATTCATTGGGACGAGGTGGGCAAGCGTAAGATTTTGGGTCCAAAGATTATTGATCAGACTGGTATGGTAGGCTATTGAAAAGATTCGTAACATTATTAAAACGACTCAAGACAGATAGAAAAACCATGTAGTTAGGAGAAAGAACTTGGAATTTCTTAAAGGTGACAAAGTATTCCTCAAAGTAGCGCCTATGAAGGGAGTATTACGTTTTGGTAAGAAGGGAAAGTTGGGACCAAAATTCATTGGTCGTTTCAAAATCTACAGGCGTATTGGAAGCATAGCATATCAGTTGGCCTTACCCCCGAACTTGCTGTACATGACATATTTCTTGTGTCCGTGCTTAGGAAGTAAGTCCTTGATCCGAGCCATGTAGTAAATCATCAATCAATTGAGTTACAACGCGGTTTGAGTTATGAAGAGGTACCGATTGAAATTATTGATCAGAAATTTCAAGCGCTTAGGAACAAGGTGATCCCTTTAGTAAAGTACGATGGTGTAACCACTCAGCTAAAGAAACAACTTGGGAGTGAGAAGTGGAAATGCGAGCAAAGTACCCACAACTCTTCGAGAAGTAGTTCCAAGGTAAATTTCACAAACGAAATTTATTTTAAGGGAGGTAGGTTGTAACGTCCCAATTTTTTACTACTAGTTATTAGATTTAAATTTAGGACTTAAGTGCTCTATTATTAAAGTCTAATGACCTTATTGGTTATTGGCCTAGTTTAATGACCTTTGTCATTACTAGCCAATAGTTTGAGGACCTAATTGGAGAGTTATCTTGGAAACTAGATGAAATCGTACATAAAATATATGTAAATATGCCAATTATTCATGATTTAAGATTTATTTGACCATGTAATTATTTACATCACATTTCAAGCTAATGTAATTGATTTGACCACAAAAATAAAGGTTATTGATTTGACCACATGCATTATTTATACCAAATTTCAAGCCAAGTCAATTGAATTGACCACGTGATTAAATGTATTGATTGAACCACTTTCAAGATAATACACCATTTATGCATTGACTATGCCTAACATCTAGCCAGTTCCTTTCACTTTTCTATACATAGTCCAAAAATTTACAATATAAATAGGAGATAAACCCAACACTACAGACTACCCCTGGTCATCAACTATTTACACACTCTCTCTCGTTAACTCTATCACTTTGTTTCTCCACCTTAACTCATTGTCTTGTCCTTTTCAAATTAAATATAGTTATACATGTACACAATCACACATGAATACTCAACCCCATAAGCGGCTCAAGGATCTCCTTCCAACAATCACTTCTTCTATTATTTTGATTTGTCCAATGAAAAAGGTAAGTGTGTTATTACGTTATTACGTAAGTAATCGCTTATATGTTATTTCATGGCTATATTAAGTTTTGGTTCGTATTATGTATAAGATTATATGGATGGGCTAGAGTATAGCAGCGCTACGCACGAAAACTTGGTACCATCTAAGTTAGGTCCAATTTTTGTGTCTTCCTATGCAAGTATGAAACTTTCCATGAAATACATATACATGAGCAAAAAAATTTATTCGCGCACACTTATTGAGATTTTATATCACATTATGTTCTTTTTACCTTTTCAAAAAAATTAATGGTTCGAGGAGGTCGATGAGGAGAAGAATGTCGTCGTGGGATATTTAAAATAATTTTCATGAAATTATGTCGAATTTTAGTTAATTTATGTTGAAATCATTTTAAAATACGCTTATTATATAACATTGAATTGTAATTATTCTTATAAAAATCCTATTTATTCATTTCAAACCTTTTATTTTAAGTATAATTTAAATTTTAGTGACACTCAAATTGTTAAGAATTTGTGCTGTCACTCCGGCAATCCGAAAAGTTTGATAAAATCTTATATGAAGATGACATTGCTTGAAGACTATGACAAGATATGAAACATGTTTCAACAAAAAGATATTTAACAATTTTGAAAGAAGACAATGCAGCTTGTATAGTACTCAAATGAGACTATATCGAGGGGAAGAGGACGAAGCATATTTCCCCAAAATTATTCAATACACATGAGCTTCATAATAATGACGACGTTGATATTCAACAAATTCGCTCAAGTGACAATGTGATTGATTTATTCACAAAAACACTGCTGATACTTTCAAGAAATTGATTCATGAGGTTGGGATGCGTTGACTCAAAGAATTTTAGTGATCAACGTCAGTGGGGGGGGGGTAGTTGTACTATTTTCCTTCACTTAAGTTTTATAAACCAGAGAAAAAAGATAGGAAAATAGAGAAGTCAATAAACTTGTGTGTTCATTATTGACAATCAAAGGTAAAAATTTATAACTACAAATGTTTCAAAATACTATTTCAAAAAATAAAATTGTGAAAATTTCAAAAATCAAGTGGTCACATTTTGTTACCTCTGATAAATATTGAGACTATAATTTAATTATACTGGTCATGATCACAATAACATACATACAATTTATTGTCACGATCCTATTTTAGTTATAAATTACACAAGGTGACAATTATAAAACATAATTTATGTGTCACAATTACATATTTAGTCACATATCACACATTTTAGTAGGTTACAAACTTACAAATTATCCAGTTAACTGGTCACAATCACTCTTCATCTCACCTACCCCACTTCACCGCTGCTAGCACCACCCAAATCATCGGTGTCACCTCAAATCCACAACTTACCACCACCACCCAAATCACCGCCCTTTGTCACCATGTAAGTCATTGTAATGACATTTACCTCCACCTCAAATCCACAACCACCACCTCTATCTCAAATCCACCACTACCAAACTAAGACCTAAGTCCATATTCAACCGCAACAACAACTGCAAAGATTAAAGTCAAACCAACTTTCCAAATAGGTGGCGAATGGGCAACTCCACCTCATTGCAGCCAGATCTACAACCACTACGAGCAACTAATCTAATTATGAGAAAGGTATTTTTTTGGGGCGGGGGGTTGGTGTGTGTGGGGGGGAGGGGGAGGGGGAATATGTGGTTATAAACTTTAGGGATACATAGATGGAGATTAAATTAGGTGGTGGGGGTGGTTGTGGAATGTGGAGGGAAAGAACGGTGGTTTTAGTGAGAGAAAGAAAGTGATGGCCATATTTTATTTATTTATTTATTTATTCATTTCCTTTCATATTGGGATTGAAATTCTTAATCGTTGGCGTGGTTCTCGAAAATTAAAATGAATGATTTCTGTGAGTGAAACGATGGGTAGAGTGGGTGGAGGGTGGGATGTATTTGAATATACCTAATTTTTGATAAAAATTTATTGATACCTGATTTTTAAAATTGAAACATAAAAAACAGGACTTGAGGTAACTATTCATCAATAAATGTTTCTTCGAAAAAAATGGAGAGTCAAAATATAAAGTATTAGGAGCGTATAAAAAATTTTACTTTTTAAATTTAAGGATACTCTCTATTATATATATAAGTTTCACTTTATAGATAAAGAATCTATTGGAGATACTCTAATATTCGAACATTTTAAATTAAGTTTTTTAGTATTTTTATCATGGATTCATTTGAAGAACGAAAAACAATTAAAATAGGGAAAATTTTATCTAGATTTTTAGAAAAATATTAATTAAGTCAATAAAATATAATTCGTCTTAAATGGACTGCTGAAATTTAATTTAAGTTGACTTACTAAATTTCCACGTTGGTTTAAATTTCAAATCTTTCGTCCCCCAAATTGATCAAATAAGTCATCAATTCTCAACAATGAATATTTTTTTTTAATTATCACCTTATTCAACTCTCAATAAGATATACACAATCTCATTGTAACATCCTTTTTTTTCGAACAAACAACACTGGTGCACCATGGTGGAAAAATATATATTATTTTAGTTGTCTTATTTAATATAGATTGATTTTTAAATATCAATGACAAGGGCTAAAAACATGAAAAACAGGGATGATGTCCAAGTAGGCAATTAGTCCTGACTGATTGGGTGGTACGGGTTTTCAACAGAATTTTGTGGCTACCGATTTTAGAGTTTTAACATTCAAAACGGGATACAATTTTTACTTTTCATATTGCAGCTAATGCAGATTTATTTATTTACCATCTTAGATATTATTTGATAGATAAATAATTAAAGTTTACAACCCTCTCCTGCCTCACAATGGTGGATTGTATGGACTGGTTTCCCTGATGGCCTCCTGCCTAATGGTACTCCTTTGTTCTTAATCCTTATTGATCCGTAAATAGAGATTGTATATAAGAAGTAGAAACCAGAAAACATGAAAATTTATTGAAGAAGGTTTAAGAGCAAAAACTCTCTTAAACTTTGTTTAATTACAAGTACTAGATCCAGTATGGATCCACTGTCTTGGCTAAAACATGAAATTTTATTAAAAGAAGGTTTAAGAGCAAAACTCTCTTAAACTTTTATTTAATTACAAGTACTTAGATCCAGTGTGGATCCACTGTCTTTGAGGGTTTAGCCTCGAAAAGTGTACATTTCAGACTTCAAAATAAGAAAGAAAATTTCTCTAAGAAATTTTTCTCCTCCCCTTCCTTTGTCTTCTGTCCTCCTTTTATTACTAGATGCAAAAGATTCTTTCCCATCTTCTGTCGTCCATTTGTCCTCAATCCACAGTTTTTCTTTTACAAAAGCAAAAGTAATGATAAAGGGATTTAGACAACTTTGTCGTTTTTTCCTTTTTGTCACATCTTCTTTTATAAAGTGGATTCCTCTTGCTGGCCACTTTCTGTGGTGCTTTCTTGTGAAGTTAAATCTTCTTTGTCCTTTTCATCTGTCGTTTCACACCATTGGCAATAATGATCTCTTCCAATGCTCTGTCTTAATGCTTTGCACAATTCTCCCTTGTAATTTGAGGGAACATTCGGTAAATTGTAAACAAAATTCTCAAAACTACACAAAATTTTGATACCGTCCATTTTAATTACTGGTCCTGTTTTGCTTGTCATCAGGATAGTGTTTGATGAAAAATTCACCTTAATCTTGGATTCATTATTGAAAGTTCTTATTCCCGTCAAAAGTCTTTGATAGGATAAACTTCTCCATTCATTTAGAATCTTTTCATTCACACACTCAATTTGTGCTGTTTTTGGCTTGCTCAGAGTGATATGTGACATTGTTTTGATTTGGATATGGTGATATCCTTTTATCAAAAGTCCTTCACTGTTCCAAAATGGAATTGTACTGTTGACCTTCAAAATCATATGAAGTTCTTGATCTTTAATGACATATTTTTTGAAATCCTTCAAAGCTTTCAATAACTTGTCATCAATTAATTTGATTTCCTCCATTGTTTTGCTGAGAATTATCATTTTGACTAATCCACAATGGAAAGCTGTCTGCACAAATGTTGGTTCGGCATTTTCACAAAAAATGAACTGTCCAAATCTTTTTTCAATTGTACCAAGATATGTTTGACTTGGATCTGAATCTCCCACTGTTCAGGCTTCTTCTTCATTCTGAAGAAAATCCCGTAAAGTAATTTCACTAAAAAATGGTTTTTCTTGTGGTTTTGGAATTTTTCCAATGCTTTTAAATCTATTTGGGAGATTATCTGTTTCGGAATCGGATTGAACCATATCTTTAAAAGATATCATTCTTATCCTTTGGTTGGGATTTGGAGGATTAAAGAGTGGCAGTCTGGGTCTGAGTTGGATATTGTCTTTACTGTCTTGGCAATATCTGGGTCTAAGTTGGATATTGTCATTAAGATGATTATATGAGGAAGGTGTAACTCCTTTGGCTTCATAAAACTGGTTAAAAGCTTGTTGGGTTTCAAGAAAAGTTTTGAAACTTTTATGTTTGTAGGGCTTGTTTTTAACAAGTGGTTCAACTTGTTTCCATGCTGAATAAAAGCCCATGTCTGGACCTTCAAAAATTACATAAAATTTTGTACTTGCAGGTAGATTATTAATCCCAACAAGTGATGATTTTTCAATTCCCACAATTGGAATATTTTTCTCTTGGCATTCAATGCCTTTGAATTTCTTTGGGCTTTGAATACCCTCTTGCTCTTGCAAGCATTTTTCGTACCATGATTATGGTTTTAGGCTTGGATTACCCTTATGTTCTTGCGAACACTGAGCTACTTTTACGAGCAGACATAACAAAACAATAGTCTTGCTATTGTCAACATTATTTTTTGGGCTTGGATTACCCTTATGTTCTTGCGAATACTGAGCTTGAAAATGCTCTTCTGTATTATCTCCAGTAGCAAAACTACTTTCAATATTGAGTGTCTTCCTCAGGACTGTATTTTTCTTTCCAGTAGACTTGCTACTTTCAATTCCTTCTGTTTGGGACTGTTGTTTTTCAGAGGTTTCATCCTCCCCCATTTTTCAGAAGTTGATGCTAATTTTTGCTTGAGAAGTCTAGCCAACTTCTTTTTGAGTATTTGCAATTTTTGTTGTCTTGTTGAGATCTCTATTTCTTCAATTTCGATATGCATTTCAAGATCATCAATCTGGTCTTCAATTGCATTCATTTTTACCTGCAAGATTGAATTATCTTGTAAGTGTGTCAGCCAAATAATTGTCTTTACCTTTTATAATTTGTATTTTAAAATCATAATGGCTAAACCACATTTGCCATCTTATAAGTCTTCCTTGCTTGTAGTCTGGATGTACCTGATGTCTTAAAAATGAATGACATGTACTTGAATAAGTTCTAACAAGGAATTTATCAGAAGTGATATATAGTCTAAATTTTGTAATAGTTTTTTTCATTGCTAAAATTT
>CAIGRT010048836.1:0-13067 GCA_903798405.1 Fraxinus platypoda | reverse complement strand
ATACAGTTGGAGCATTGGTTAAACCAAAAGGCATGACAATGAATTCATAATGTCCATATCGAGTGCTGAATGCATTTTTCGATATATCACTTGCCTTAACCTTCAGTTGATGATACCCTGACCTCAAGTCGATCTTCGAAAACACCGTTGCACCCCTTAACTGGTAGAATAAGTCGTCTATTCTTGATAGCGGGTATTTATTTTTGATAGTTAGATGGTTCATTTCCCAATAGTCAATGCACATCCTCATACTTCCATCATTCTTCTTCATAAAAAGTACTGGAGTGTTCCAAGAAGATACACTCGATCGAATGAAATCTTTTCCCAGCAACTCTTCCAACTATAACTTCAATTCTTGAAGTTCTTTTGGTGCCATTCATTGCGGGGCCTTAGATACTAGTGCCGCTCCAGTTGCCTATCTTGTGGAATACCTGGTAGATCTTCTGGGAATACGTCTACAAAATCTCGCACAATATTAAGATCATTAACGGTTGTTTTTGTATGCGTGGAACCGATGATATTAACTAATAATTCTTGGCACGACTCATTTCTCAGCATCTTCTCCGCTTGTAAAGTCGATACAAGGCGAGGTAGAGACTTGAACTTTGCTCCAAAGAAACGGAACTCTTCCTCTCTCGGTCTATGAAATAACACTTTTTCTCGTGACATCGAATGGTCGCATGATTGAGTCCTAACTAGTCTATGCCTAAAATAATGTTGAAATCTTTCATCTCTAAAATGTATAAGTCTGCCTGTAGTATTTTCCCATCAATCTCTAAATTTATAACCTTAGTCATCTGATTTGTGCAAAGAGTTCTTCCTAAAGGGATGCTAACCTCTAATTCATTATTCGTTTTCACACATGTAAAGTTAGATCTAGCGACAAAAAATGCAGAGATAAAAGAATTTGTAGCCCCAGAGTCAAAAAGTACATAAGCAGGTACATAAGATAGTAATAGAATACCTACTATCACATTTAGATCCTGCTCTGCCTCATGCTGATTCAGTGCAAAAACTCGAACCTTCCCTTTTTTGTTATTATCTTGATCGTCGTTCTTTTTCTTTAGAGGCTCTGTACAGTTTAAAGCAATGTGTCACGGCTTACCACATCGAAAACACATGTTCTTTCCAAATACGCATTCACCCAAGTGAAATTTATTACACTTAGGACATGGTGTAATACTTCCTCTCATCCCGCCGATACTAACTCATGTGCTTGGTCTTTTTTTTGCAGTTAAGTCTGTCGTTGCTCTGATCGTTCTACTTTCTTTTTCCCAATGACTCCTTGTCCTATTGGACATACTGCTCAAATGTAGTCCTGCAATATGAAATATCATGAACCCTCTCCAACAATTCCCGATATGAAGTGAAACTATCAGATATAATAATCATGTTGATCTCCGGGCGTAGTCCATTTTCGAACCTCCTGATCTTCATAACTTCTGTATCTACCAAGTGTGGGGCATACCTTGAGAGCTGCTCAAACTTACTCTCGTAATCAGTAATCGATAAGTTGCCCTGTCTGAGCTGTAGAAACTCTNCTGAGCTGTAGAAACTCTGATTCCTTGAAGTCTCTCAAAGCCTGTGGAAAGTACTTCGACATCACTTCATCCTTAAACTGTTCCCAAGTCATGTTACGTTGCTGTTCTTCAGTCTTAGTACGTGAGACAAATTCCCATCAGTGACTGGCCATTCCCACAAACATAAACTCTATGCATAGTACCTTCTGTGCATCCGTACAAGCAATGTACAAAAAGATGCCCTCCATACATCTAATCCATTCCTCAACAGCCAGTGGGTTGGAACCACCGTCGAAAGTAAGAGGCTTGTACCTACGAAATTGCTCAACTACTGAAATAGTTCCAGGGACAAACAAAGATGTGTTTTGCGATGGTGGTGCATTTTGTGGTGGATGTGCTTGATTCCGCCTGCTCAACTCTTGTACCGCCTCCAATGAGTTACACAACAAATTCGTGTGGGTAGGTGGTGTCATATCCTAAATTTAGTATTAATTCACCCATCACGTACCAATACTAAGTCTAACATGTTATACATATACTATCGTAATACATATTATGAATTTAGCGAGGAAAAACATGCATGTCTTAAAATTTAAAAAGTAGGCAGCTTAAAAGATGTAAATTATACAAGATGTTTGAATAAATTTATCTTTTTACTGTTTTTACATACCTTAGAGTCGTCGAATGGCGGTCGATCGGTGGTCGTTGAGTGCCAAAGATCTTACACATATTTAAGAACTTTAAATTGACATCATCCTTAAATTCATCTCTGTTCAGAAAAATATTATTTATTATTTTTTTTTTTTAACAAACATTATGCAAAGAAACAGCTAAACAAATAAGTATTTATTAGACGTAACATTTAAACTTGAAAGTCCAATTTTAATATTACATCGTCATTTTCATTTTTTTTAAAAGGGCATTTCTAAGAGTTATATATATGTGTATATATACATACCCATACATAACTAAAGGACTATTTTGCTATTTCAGAATTTTTTTTAAAAAAAGTACTTTATATTGGGATAGAAGGCATGATTGGAAATATTTTATACTCATTTTTACTTGACTTACAAGTTTTTCCTTTTATTTAATTCATAATCTTCCAACTTAAAATATATATATTTCACTGTTCATCACATCACTATTCACGATGGAACAGCTGTTCATTACAGCTATTTTTTTAAAATTCAAAACTCAAGTTATAAATATATATATGGGTCTGCAGAAAATTAAACCTAAAGCTCTAATATCAAACTGTAACGACTCAAATTTTATAATTTAAATCGCTACCAAATTTATTTATTTCAATAGTTTAAGTATATGAAATCAACGAGCACAATTTAATTAATAGAAGAAATTAATTGTTTGAATCGAACATCCACAATTACTTCATTTGCACACTTTCTTTCCTTTTACTTATTACTTTCATATTTGTGTATTTATTTTTTATTGACTTATTCACCCTAAATTAGCTTAAACTTGAATTAATTTTTCGAAAAAGTTTTAATAACCAATTCATCCCCTCTTGATTAGTTATTCTCGGGCTTTCAACTTTTATCGTGTTTATGTTAGTCATTCTATTAACAATTAACAACATATCATAAACATAAAGCAAGAGAAAAACACTCAAAATGTTTTCAGCATTCTTTTTAGAATACACACAGTGATCAAATGCACTTCTTACAAAACCAATAGATGTAATAGAACAATTAAATTTTTTGTACCATTGCCTAGGTGATTATTTAAGGTCATATAAAGATCTTTTCAGTAAGCATACATAATCATATATATATATTTTTTTATCTATAAAGCCTTAAGTTGATTCATATAGATCAGCTCATCAAGGTCTCCATTAAAAAAAATGTACTCTTAACATCCATTCGTTCAAGTTCAAAATTATAATGAGTAACTAAAACAAGCATTACTCTAATTGTAATATATTTCTCAACAAGAGAAAAACTTTCATTATGATCAACACCTTGTTTGAGTAAAATCTTTAGCCACTAATCTAACCTTAAATGTAAGTGGTTTTTTTCCAGAATTGCCCTCTTTTATGGTAAAAATCCATTTGCAGTCTACAGAGGCTTTACCTACAGTTTTAGGCACTAACACCCAAGTTTGATTTTTCATTGAAGTGTTCATTTTCTCTTCTATGGCAATTTGCCAATTTTTAGATTGTTTACTACTAACAGATCATCATAAGATTTGGGCTCTTTAAAAGCTAAGTCTTGATAAGACAAAACAGCAAGTGCCAAATAATCTCTATATCTAGATGGCTCTCTTATTTTCCTCCTAGTTCTGTCTCTAATCAACCCCTTAAGCGATGATAGATTAAGGCCTCCAAACGTCAAAACGTATATACTCTAGAATTGAAATGTATTTATGCTTTCCAGTGTTAAAGTAGAGTCTTTGTTACTTTCCTAAGATACAATAATTATATAAGGGAACTTTTGAGGCAGAATCATTCCTAAAACATTCTTGCTTATGAAGAATCTGAAGGCCCCTCTCACTAACATGGGCTAACCTATTGTGCCACTTTAAAGTGGCGTCAATCTTAGCAGTGTATTCTGTAATTGTTTCAACTTTAGTGACATAAATTCCATCTCTTAATGCCCTTGAAAATGACAAGCGATCCACTCAGGACCTTTAAAATGCTATTTCAAACTCTATCTTGCAATCCTATGTCATCTAAATCCTCCATTGAAATCACGTTCTTGTTTAAATGAGGAACATATCGAACTTTTCCAGTGTAGATGTAGCCATTTTCAAATTTCAATGTCATACTACCATCCACTCTACCCACTTGGCAACATTAATTCCCATAACTGCTTTACCTCCATTTAAATTCTTAAAAGTCACTAACCAGTTTTTCTTTGAGGTCATATGAAATGTGCAACTAGAATCCAAGGTCCATTTTTGGATCTGATCACAATTTCCAGCAATGTTAGTTGGGCCTAAGTCAGAAACTGGCTCAATCACAATATAGACATCAATAGTATTGGTTTTTAAAGGTTCAACTACATATCCTTCATCAATTAATTTTTCATTCTGTTCATTTTTTTTTTTTTCAAGTCTTTTATAAAGTGACCAATCATTCCACACCCTTAGACTTGGATCTAGATCTCTCTTTATTCTTCTTATTATCATTTCCTTGATTACTATGACTGTCTTGATTTTTAGTTTGCCTTCTATGGCCCGCCTCTCACAAATAGGCTCTCAGAGTTATTGTTATGTTTCTCAAATTTCGGTTCTAATTCTGTACTCTTAAAGGAGTTGATGACAACAGTAGGAGTTAGTCTCTGCCATATTTAATGGCAATTTTGACATCTTTATATGACATTTATGAGCAAAACAACTTCGTACTCCTCAGATACCTTATCTCCAGTATTAGTTATATCTTGTACCAATTTATGTAAGGTAGAAGTTATCATCTAATTCCTTAGAGAAATCTATCTTAAAACTAATAAAAGAAACAATTTTTTTGGTGAGGACTTAATTAAATATAGTTCCTCCCACCAGCATCATTTTTCTGATCAGTTGTTATGCTTTCGGGAAATTCTTGAGTTATTGATTTAGAAACCTTTTGATGTACAAGAACCCCTTTCATTTTCTGTTGCCAAATGGAAAAATCACCCTTCCCATTGAATTCCCAAGTTCAAAAGTAGTTCCAGTCATTTTAAAGAAATATTTAAACAAAAAGTTAATTTTCTTTTAAAAGATGATAAGTCAACTTGAAACTTTTTTGAAGATACAAAATATTTGTAGGTTAGCTGACAACAACAAATATGGGGTTCAAGTATAAGATTCACACAAACACTTATTGAAGCAATGAACATCATATACAAAGACAAGACCTCCGTATATCAATTCAAGAATACAGATAATATGAATGAATATGCATGCATGTAAGAATCCAAGTTAACCCAAGTTATCAAAAAATGACCAAATTGACCAGGATTTCGTTATAATCAGGTTCTAGATCAAGGTCAATTTGGAACACTTAATATATCGGATGTTATACAGAATGTAAAAGTGCGTGCAGAGATTACACTATGTTAATATCATGAAATTTTTCACAGTTAAGGCAAGAAAATAGAGAAACTGTAGTCACAATATTGAGTTCGAGTTAAGGATTTTCAAACTAGAGTTGTGATCTGGAGCATTGACCACCATAAGCAACACGAATGCAAATAGGAGTCATAAGTACCCACAAAAAGGTCACCAGTTGTAAACTTTAGTCAAGATACCTAACAAATTTAGGTTTTCAAACCTAAATAATAAAAAAAAAAAACAAAAAACAAAGAAAGAAAGAAAAGAAAACCTCAAATATGTAGATTAGAATGTGATTTTGTAACAAAAAAACAACCACCAAAGGCAAATCGTTCAATATGCTTAGATCTAGGGTTTCGAAATTTCAGATCTAGACAGATCAAACAAAAATAAACTTTGAAAGATGATTTTATAGCGTGAAACTTCAATCAAAGATACGATATCCCTTTGAGTCACTAGATCTTAAAAAAAATAGACAGAGCTCTGGAAAAATTTGAGATATGAAGAGATCGAACCAAAACCAAATAAAAAAATTAATTTTTCACGGTCCGTCGATCAACTAAGGTCCAAGAACAACCAACCCAGGCTCTGATACCACAAACTGAAGAACCAAAATTGTTCAAAATCGTTCAAACTTTACAACCAAAACAGATCACCAAATGGCACCAAGATATCATAGACTCGGGCAGAGATTATTGTAGCCTTTTGTATCACAGTCGCCACACAAACCTAAACCCCAAAAGACGCAATTGAAGTTGCTTCAATGGACCAAAAGACGAGCAGAAATAGAGAGAAACAACTATCCTCTCAATAGAATCAAATGTTTGGATTGAAAGAAGAAACCTTAGAGGGTTCTATTTATACCTGCAACCATCATCGTTGATCTCATGTTTAGATCAACGGTCCAAAACAACTAACAACATGATTTAGGCCTTTTATATTGGATTTGAGTTTTGAGCCAGTCATAAATTTATCATGCAATAGAGAAACTAACCCACTGGCTCAACGCAAGCCCATTATCATCATTGCCCTGAAGATTTATTGGACTGACCCATTTGTTTGGCATCATACCCAACAATAAGTCCCCCACCCCGCCTTTCTATTGTTTGACAATTAAATTTATAAATGATTAACAAATACAGTTAAAGTTAAATATTAATTTCATTCACATTTATAGTTACTAATTTTTATACAAAGATTTCATGAGACCTTCTACCATTCCTCTTTATAAATCTTTTATAAATTTCAAGACGGATACTAATATAGGAAACTCTAAAAGATACGCTTGTTAAAAATTGGTTTAATGAAATTGTTTTGATCAATTTTGATTAATTACTTAAGTGAGACTACGAGAGTTTTTAAGCCGAATGTATTTTACTTTGCAAGTAAATAATCGTAATATATTTGATTTTTCATAATCAATTTCAGGTGAATAAAAAACTAAGGTCAAAAGTGAGTCACTTGAACTTAGAAAATGTTAGAATATTAGAATTAAATATTGGTTAGAAATGTCATTTATCTCCCATTGGAAAACAAAAAGCTAATTGTTCACTTGATATAATCCAAATTTGAAACTACTATTGAAAGGGAAAATACCTATATGATAGCGGCTTTGGGCCAAAGCACACATACTTCACACCCACTTGACGAGTCACATGTCGTGATTTGCCGGTCTATGTAATTTGAAGTGCTTCTATTACGAAATGTATATGTTGAATATCGAGAGACAAATATTGAAGTCCATTGACCCATGTAGGACAATATTGTCTCGTCCAAATTTTTGCTCGACAATATTTATTATTTTACGAGTCTATTCTTTTTACATTTTTAACTTCTCAATTTTGGTAAGAGATAAGTAGCAGTGGCGTCTCGGCCCTATTGCCCACGAGCTCGGCTCATGGCTCGTTTTGAACGAGTTGAGCTTATGCTTGGCTTAGCCCTCGAACTCGTAGCTCATGGGCAGAGTCGAGCTTTGCCTGCAAGCTTACCGATTTAATTTTTTTTAAAGATAAAATCATCCTCCTTTATCAAGGGTTTGGACAAACAACTTAAATTTCGAGTAGACGAAATTAAAAACTGTACACGAACAACTTGTTACGTATAAAAATTTAAAAAAAAAATAGAAATAATATTATAAAATAACAAATTTTATTAATATGATTAAATTAAATATCACTGACGACATGCAATTTCGGCATACTTATCTTATAATCGAAAATAAACATCTTGCCAATCATTCGTGTACATCAATACTTCCAAAATATCTTCTTTCAGTCGGCTCCTAACTTCGGACATAACCCTCTTATTTGTATTAAAAGTAGACTCCTAAGCTATAGTGCTAACCGAAGGTGTTGTAGGTTTTTTGCTATTGCAGATACCACTACCCATCGTTGTTCGTACTTTCGTCACAAGTCAATTACTTCTTTTGAACATTTCCTAATTGATGCATTACTAGGCATATGATGATTAAAATAATCAAGTAATTCAGCCGGCACCGGATTTGGACTTGCGTTCGATATCTGATTACATGCGGTAGATATACTAAAAGAACCTACAGCATCATATCTATACGAATTAATGCCTTCAAATAAATTTAGTATTTCAACTTCATCTTCTTCAAGATTAGTGGGAGTAGTAGGTGCAGAGGGTGCCCAACTAATATTTGTACCCATTCGTTGTGCATATAATTAATACATTTCCCATAAAGTTTGTTCTAAATTTCTATAAGTGATAGGTGTGTTAAAAATTAAAGCATTTGAAATTTGATCAATTACGTGTTTAGTACCTGATAAATTGTATCGGGTCCATGATGCACGCCATAGGAAATAACATAGGCAAGTCTTCCTAATATTTTCTAAACTTTAATCCCATTGAAAATATAATTTTACTAAAATCAGGGACATTTTTGTACTTATCAAAAGCACTTGCAATGATATAAAGACATTCAAGCACCATACAGTTAGTTGGATAGTACACTCCAGATAAAATATTTGTAGTCATAAAAAATTATCAAATTTATTTTAATTTTAAAAGTTAAATTCCAATCACATTGATTCAAAATGGTGTCATCACCGTTTCTAATATGCCTATTGTTATAAAATTCAGTTATTAAATATTTGTATTCTTTGCATGATTTTAATAATAAGTAAGTCGACTTTCATCTATATACTATATCACTAACAAATGTTTTTGTATTCGTCATTTCAAATTCATGACAAAATTCCTCAATTCATTTATGTATCTTTTCGTGCATCCCTAATTCGTTCAATTTCATTCTTAATATGTTTCAAACCATCTTACACAATTAAATTAAAATATAACATATATAACGAACATGAAATAAATAACCACAGAAATCAAGTTGCAGTACCCTACACAATTTATCAATAACTGGCTTATTCATAATAGCATTAAATATATTGTTAACGTTGTGAGAAAACTTAATTATTAAAAGCAATAATTTTTTATGCATGCACCAAAGTGGGTGTATGTAGTGTGCAGTTGTAGCTATATAACCTATTTTATTAATCAATTCCCATAAATCCGAAGCTAAAGATATAATACCACCATATTTTGCAAATCAATAATTAATTATTCCTTTGTATTAAATGGAATAAAATATCTTGTTCTACTTATCATTATGCGCTCTTTTATAATGTTATATGCTTGGCCTAGACAAGTATTTGAACACTGCAGAGTTCATCGATGTTGTAGCAGATGATCTCAAAACAAAACTTCTTGCTAATTTAATTACCTGAATCATCACTAAACTTTGCGTAAAGTTTCCATCGGGTCACTGTCACGGAACTTTATAAATCGTTAAACCATCCATCACTTAATTTTTAAATTGTTAGTGACGTGGATGTCAAAGTTAAAGTTTTATGCAATTATTATTGTCTATTTTGTGCTTAGATTTAATTTGAAGTTATTATCGATGCAATTCACTTGATGAGGTGGATCACTACTCACTCATTGTGCTACATGGGTTTGTCATGTTTAATATTTTGCATTTTATACAAAACCAAATGGTCCCTAAATTCCTCTTCATTCTTTGTGCTCATCAAAATAACTGTCTAAGCAAACTATTCATACATGTTAAAAATTGTTTTATATTTCCGTCATATTTTATTAGTTTACGTTGCCTTTAGTGCTAGATGTCAACTTTCTTTGGTTGACTTAATCTTTAGATTATTTGGAATCTGTTGCATGTGGCATGGATTATTTACCAAGTCTTTGGTTAGTTAGCATTTGAACACTTCTTTAGGAGTTAATGAGTTCATATTCCTATTTTTATGTTTGTACCGTTGGTAGAAGCTCTATATAATGGGCTCAGTGATTGTAAATCAAGTGTGTGGTAGAAGATAGATAAGTAATGCTCGGCTCCTTTAAAATCTTTCACTTCTCTATTTTGTTCCTTTTTATTTTTTGCTCTCTGCCGTTTATTAACATTGGTATTAGAGCCAGGGTTTGGAAAGGTGAGAATCCAAAAAATATAGAGTGTTGACAGTGGGAAAAGAATTAGTAAAATAGAGAGAGGTGAGATAAGAGAATAGTTCAGAAAAAGAAGTTTTTTTGAGATAAGATTGGTGAAGCAGAAGTCTTATTTTATTCTACTTTTCTTTTGTAGCAGCAAAACGGTGGCAAAAAAATAGTGGAGCAAAAGCAGTTTTTTTTTAGATAAGACTGGTAAAGCGGTAGCTTTATTTTATTTTTTTTCTCTTGCAGTAGCAAAACGATGGAAGTTGACACCTTCATTCAACCAGATATTCCCTGTTTTGATGGTCACTATGATCATTAGAGCATGTTAATGGAGAATTTTCATAGATCCAAGGAGTAGTGACAAGTTGTCTTTGAAGGAATTACGGAACCAATAGCTGGCACAATAATGACAGATGCATAGAGAGCGAAGTTAGAAGGGCAATAGCTGAAAGATCTCAAAGCGATCAATTGCTTGATGAATTATCTTTTCCAAGCAATTGATCGCTCAATCTTGGAAACCATTCTTTGTGAGGACACTTCTAAACATATTTGGGATTCCATGAAGAAGAAGTACCAAGGTTCTGCAAGCGCAAAGAGGTAACAACTTCAAGCACTTCGAATGGAATTCGAAACGCTTCGAATGAAATCATGAGAATTAGTTACAGATTATTTTTCTCGAACAATGACGATTGTGAATGAGATGCGGATCTAAGGTAACAAGACAGAAGACATGAACAATGATGAGAAGATTCTTCGATCCTTGATACAAAAAATTAGTTTTGTTGTTTGTTCCATAGAAGAATCTAAAGATATTGAAGAGCTTTCAATTGATGAATTACAAAGTTCTTTGTTGGTTCATGAACAAAAAATTAACGAGCGGGAGAAAGATGAGCAAACACTAAAGGCCTCATCAGAAAATCACTTTATTAGAATAGATAGAGGACGAGGTAGAGGTCGAGATCGAGATTGAGGTAAAGGTAGAGGAGGTAGAGAAAACAATGATTGTGGAAACCAACAACACCACCACCAGCACCAAGTGAATCAATTTCAAAGAAGAGGAAGAGGACAAGGAGGTCGTCACTCAACAACTTATACACTAAAGTCAGCAGATAAGTCCAATGCTGAGTGCTACAGATGTTATAGGTATGGGCATTATCAGTTGGATTGTCAAACTAATTATAATAGACAAAGTGGAGAAATAACCAAATTTGTAGAAAAAGAGGAAGAGGTGTCTCTTTTGATGGTGCGTCATGTAAAGGAAGAAACTAAACAAGACATGTGGTATTTAGACACTGACTGCAGCAACCACATGTACAGAGATAATAAATCATTCTTTAACCTGGACGAATCATTCCACAACACCTTAAGTTTGGTGACAACTCTACAGTTTCTATCATGGGAAAATGAAGTGCAACTATCCAAACCAATGGAAATTCCACCCAAGCTATATCTAATGTTCTTTATGTTCCAAATTTAAAAACCGACTTACTTAGTGTGGGCCAGCTGCAAGTAAATGAGTATGAGATTTCTATCAAAGATGGAGTGTGTCAAATACAAGATCCCATGTTGCGCTTAATTGCTTAAGTCAACACGATGACAAATCGTACGTTCCAGCTTTTCTCCACAACACAACTCATTCATGCTTCTTAGCAAAATTGAATGATGCGGCATGGCTATGGCATTTTCGCTATGGTTACTTAAACTTTGGTGGATTGAAAATTTTATAGCAGAAAAATATGGTGGCTGGTCTTCCTTATATCACCCGTTCCCTCTGAAATTTGTGAATAATGTGTTGTTAGTAAACAACACTGCAATCAATTCCCTCCACGAAAATCATGGAGAGCAAAGAAGCCACTTGAGCCGGTCCACCGTGATCTATGTGGTCCAATAAATCCATCTTCCAATGGAGGTAAAAGATACATAATCACCTTCATTGACAATTATAGTCGAAAAATATAGGTTTACTTTTTCTATGAAAAAATTGAAGCTTTCTTAGCCTTTAAAAGTTATAAAGTGCTTTTTGAGAAATAAATTGGTAACTTTACAAAAGTTCTTAGTATTGATCGTGGTGGAGAATTCAACTCACATGAATTTGTAAATTTTTGTGAGACTCGTGGAATCATGACAAGACTGTAAATTTTGTGAGACTCGTGGAATCATGACAAGACTGTAAATTATTATGTTTCCCCCTTTTATTTGTTGTTCTCGTGTGATATTTGATGTCAAAATGCACTCATTATCTTTATATTTTTATTTAGGTGACAATTTGATAGATATGACGAAATTTGAAAGAAATAAGTGAAAAATGGCCAAAGTGGAAGAAAACAAAAGTTCAAGGACCAAATTGAAAATACCCAAAAGATGATTCGGGAGGTAAAACCAAAATATGAAGATTTGAAAGTATTAGACATCAATTGGATGAGGAAAGAAGCCAAATTGATGAAATATAGTCAAAGTATTATCACATATCAACTCCCAGCCGAAAAAGTTCTGCTTCGAATTTTCAGTCTCAGTTTGAACCCATTTTTGGCATAGGAAACGTTCTAATTGGAAAACTTATATTTCTGGAAGATTTTTATCCTTTTGAGTTAGTTTTCCAAGGCATCTTGAATCACTTGAATCGAATATCGGGAGAGAAAGATATAACCAAAATATTGAAGGCTGTCATGTGAAAGTTATCTAAAGTTATGCGGTCGCATTGCTTAAATTCAATGCGGTCGAATACTCTACTTCAGCGAATTTCAGGGTCAAGTTAAAATATTCTATGCGGTCGCATAGAGTATTTTGGGGATGAAAATTCTGGTTTCCGAATTTAAGTCAGCCACTTATGAAAACAACTATAAATACGTGTTTTGAAACCCTAAATACAAGGAAAAAAAAGGAGAGAACTCCTCCATACTACTTTCTTTCATTTTTTGCTCAAAAATCTCCATGAAGAACTAAAAATTTTCGTGAAGTTATGAAGGAACTCATTCGGAATTGGTGATTTATCATCTTTTATCCATGTAATTTGAT
>CAIGRT010048826.1:0-14261 GCA_903798405.1 Fraxinus platypoda | reverse complement strand
TTCCAAATTCACCAATTTGCATTGAGTTCAACCTAACAAACATAATTAACACAAAATTAAGTTATAACTCATTTAAATCACTAACAAATACTCTAATTTAATGGCCTAGATAAGTGTACAAAATACACTTATCAGCTGTCACTAGTTTAATTGATAATTTATGAATTAGTATAAAAAAATTACAAAATTTGTTTGCTATTCGATTAAAGTTGCAATTAATTTTAACTCGGTTAAACACATAGTCTTCGTGAATTTGATACTCTATTAACTACTTTATTACTTGTTCACAATCCCGTTTACTTGTAAGAAATCAAACGATCACCAAACCTTCACAATAATCACAATATTAAGTGGTCAACTACCAAATTGACCACCACTTAATGCATGACTAGCCTAAGTGCTTTTCATTATTTTTTATTTTATTTTTCTATACTTTATTGATATTATTTTTTAAAATTTTTTAATAAGTCTCTTATTTGACTTTAGTTTAAAGTTTTTAAATAACTTTATTTGTACAAAAGTCAAAAGTGACTTTTTCGATAAATAGTTAGATAAGATTTAAACTAGTGTGTTATCTACATTATGTAATTATGATTTTGAAACTTATCATTTTGTTAGAAATTTTGAAAGTAAGTATTTAGTTTCTATAAATCTATTAAGTAAGAGTAGTCTATTTGAAAGTTAAACACTTAAACCCTCATTTGGCACCATTATTTCCCATTTTTCATTTTTCTCTATCTTCTTATAAACCACACATTCTCTAATAAAATAATATTACTCGTAAACCCAAAAACTTTATTTTTCTTTTTTAACCACATATTTTCTAAAAAATTACTATTCCTCTCATTATAATGTGGAATATGGGAGCCAAACATGCGCTAAAACTATTAAAAATAGTTTAGCTTTTGCATTTTGAAAATTTGAAAATTGTATAATTGACTAATTATAAGAATTATTAAGTAAATATAATATTTTTTTTTAATTTTAGATGTTTGATATATGTTATTTTAATTATTAAATAATTTTTAGAATCATTAAAATTTAAAATAATATAAAAATAAGAAAATAATTTTTTACGCCTACACTCTCCTAGGCTCGTGAAGTTTGAAACTTGGCTTCCAAGTAGCCACGCTTTACCCTTTTTAAAATACTGATTGAAAGTCGAATAGTCCAAATAGTAATGTTGCATATCCAACTTATCGTTATCGAGTCAAATAATCTATTTTTATAAAAATAAATACAACTTTTTATTTGGTAAGAAAACTAAAACAAAAGATAAGTTTCTTGACATTGACACTTATTTTATTTATTATCATTCTCATGCCTTCGATTTTGTTGTAATAATATTAGGGAAACTTGCAACACCTATCTCTAACCTTTCAAAAATATGCATATTGAGTCCAATTGAATGAAAACCATCAATTTGACCGTTAGTTGACCAAAAAAGTTAACTTTGACCAATTTTGACTAAACTGAAAGGGGTAAAATGGTAACTTTGTATATTATCTATAAAATAAGTTAAAAATTAAATTAAAAAAAGAAAAAAAAAATAAAACTCATCTTCGACCCATCACCCAACGTCAAACAAGAAAAACAATAGGCCACTGTCAGCCCAGCAACCACCAGCCACCCAATCCCCCAAATTTCACCCCCTAGCCGGCTTAATTGGACAAACAACATCACAAGAAGATCAAAATCAAATTGAAAAACCAAAGGAGTCGAAAACCTAAATCTCCACCCACAGCTCACAATTTCCGAGTTCCATCGAAGAGAAAATGACCATAGAGTTAAGAGTAGCAACAGAGAGAACTGACAACGGGCGCTGGACAACCTATTCTCGACGCTGATGATGACGAGGAACTCGTGTACGTCCAGCTTGGTGTCTCCATCGTCCTCGACAACTGCCTCCCTGAATCTCTTGACATTGTCTACATCTCCACCAATTACATAATTATAGCATCTTTTTGCTTGTATCTGCAAGTTGTGTTAGATTGATCTTCCTTTTTAGTTTGAGGTTTAAGGTTTTGATATTCAGTTGGTTTTGGGAGTTTAGATGAAGAAGAGGGGTGGGGTGGGGTGAGATTTTATTTTTCCTTTTGTTTTTAGTTTAATTATTGTTTTTAAATTAAAGGGGAAAATTGGTATTGATGAAAATGCTTCTATTTAAAATTGTCAAAATACCTCATTTTTGCATTTTTTAGGTCAACTGATGATTTTATAAAGGTTTCTATCAAGTTGGACTCCAGGTGCATATTTATGAAATGTTAGGAACCTTCGTTGACAAAAATTGAAGGTTAAGATAAAATCTGAAAAAATTGAAAATGTTAAGAATCGATACTGCAATTTTTCCATAATATTATGCTTTCCTTTTTGAGATATTCCGAACTTAGTGATAACAAATTACAAGAATTTCGAAAGCTAAACTAAATGCGTACAAAATTTTAATTAAATGGGGTCCCCCCTGAGATACTATAATAAATCGAACAAAATATTGAAAAAGATTAATGTTGCGGATCTCTGTTAGAACTTGGGTGTGACCCGAATTTTTTGTTGAAGATAATTGAGAGCTCTAATTAAAGTGCACATTAATTAGAATCCTATTTGGAATGCAAATTGTGAATTTATATTCAAGTTTTCTTGGCAAATTCTAATTGAAATTCTACTTGGAAGCCCATTGGGAGTAGAAATTTTTGTGGGACTTGAAGAACACTTTGGAATGAAGAAAAACATCATTAGAAAGAGTTTGGATCGGAGACAAGGGACCTAGGCGCCAACAATTGTAAATAATATAACGAAGCTGGCGCCGCGCTCTCTTCGCTGTTTTAGTCTCCTTTTTCATTTTGAACTCCGTTTTTGGTATGCTACTTCATCTACAAATCTGTACAAGGGTTTGGACGTCCCTTAATTGTTCCCTATATATAATTGGCTCTTCATTGTATTTTAGAGGAAGTTACATTAAATTTGAAATATTGTAAACATATAATCTTTGTATTATTTCTCCATATTATAATAAAATCTCTATTCTCTGCAAATTATTTTATTTTTATATTCTAGTGATCAATTACTTCATATTGTGCCTTAATCTCTTATCTTTTCACAACAAACTGGTATTGGAGCATTCTAGTTTATGTAACAATCTCAAATATTGATATTAAGAGATTTCATAGAACATTAGGTACATTTTCTCGGAAGAACATTGCTTATAATATATAAGAGATACACCGATATTGGCAAATAAGCGGGCCCCGAGTTGGCAAGCATCATAACTGGTAGATGTCATGGCGATGAAAGGCATAACAGTTTTAGCTACTAGAAAATGCGGTTTCAACGATGGAAATTTCCGTCGCTAAATGCCATTTTTCCGTCGATAAACCTACTTACCGATGAAAATTTCTCGTCGACATACCATCGGTGAAAGTCGTGCTGGTAATTTTTTCGATGGCAACATAACCGTCGGTGATTACCGACAAATTTACCTTCAAATACATATCCATCAGAAATATCGATGAATTTGAATGGATGTTATTAGCGTCAAGTTTAGCGATGGCGTAGTTCGAAGGAAATTACCGATGTATTTTTTTCATTTCTATTTCCGTTGATAAATTAATATGGATATTTCCTTCGAAAATTTTCGTTGGTAATATACCTACAGTATTCCTTAATTTCTAATTAAAATTTTCTACGAAAATAAATTCGATGCAAATTTGCTTAAAATTTTTTAAAAAATAAATTAAATTGTTATATTAATTTATTACTCTTATGAATTTAAAATATTAAAATATACATAAAATAATACAGAATTACAAGTTATTTGATTTCAATTCTTCATTTCATAGATTTAAACTACAAAAACAATTACAATAATTACTACCAACTTGCGTTCAACAAAAAACCTTCTTAGCATGCAACAAATTGTATCCCTTGGAACATATAACAAAATAACAAAAATATAGTTGATAGGCCAACTACTATAGACATTATTGAGCCCTTGAAGATCATTGTGAGAGTTTAATGATGAGATTAAAGAGCCTGCCTTCCATTGATCTTACTCATGATCATTTTTTCGAACTCTATACGGTTCCTCTCGTCTTCATGCCTCTTTTCTTTCATTTGTTTTTCGAATTCTATACGCTCTCGCCTTACCTCTTCCATCTCTCGACGCATATTATTTTTTTCCTTTGTTAGCTCATCAATCTTCTCGCAAGCATTGTGAAGCTGCTCTTTTAAACTAACATCTCCATCATCACACTCCATGGATGGAACAAACTTAGATCTAGAGGATGTACTTAAAGCCGATAGGAAAGTACCAAGACCATACAAACGGCCGCCTTTAGTTGGGCCTTGGGTTGCTTCGCACCACAATTCAATATCAATATCAAGTTGTGATAATAGCTCTGAACCATGCTTTACCTCCATAGGAAGCTCATACTTTTCCTACAAAAACAAATATGTCATAATCTACGCTATATGAAACATGTAATACAAATATCTTTAATATATACTTACAAAAAAAAGTCGCGTTTTATTATCAACATATTCTCTTTGTCCCTTGTTTCGCTTATGTACACATTTGAATAGCTCTGAAGCATGTGGTGGTCAACCTAATTCTTTGCGCTATAAACCAATGACAAATATATCATAATAGATCATACATTCACTAAGTTATATATTAAACAACTAAAGTAAGCAAAAACATACACATTTAATTAGTTGTGTATCAAAAACATTCAGAGGGACATACCATTTTATGTTCGTGCGCGACAATTGTTATCGAACCGGATGTCTGCTTAGTCACTGTTCCTAATTTATGCGTAAGCCGATTATCATGTCCAGATTTGGACTTCTTCTTCCATTCATCGTTGTTCCATTTTTTTTCTACAAACCCGTTCCAATGCTGGGGGCTTAACCACTGTGGTCCATGTCCCTTCCAATCAGCCACATCTTTAGAACCACTTTTCTTCTTTGTGTCTTTTCTAGCCTCACAAAATATGTCCCTAAGTCAAACCTTCGATGTTGCTAACCATACTGCCTTCACCTCCTCTTGCTTTTCTACATCCCAAGTGTATTTATTTTAATATAATAATAATTATGAGAGAAATAAATCAGTGATAAGAAACACAAAAATGTAATTTTTTTTTATAACCAGTCACATGAAGGAGCAACTATTTGTTCTGCACTTAGTTTAGCTTTATTATAAAAGGTTCATTAGATTTTTGCTAGTTTAGAAAAACTTGACATACTTGCATTAGACAACATATAGAAAAAAATTTATGTGCATGTGATTTATCTTAGTCTCTTTTCAATTGCGTAGGTGTGCATTTGTTGTGGATCTTATCAGTAAAAGTGTGTGTGTAAATGAAAATTAAAGACAAACAAACTTCTAGGTAACCAAACTGCCACTATTCTAGATCAATAATTTAACAGTAAAAGAAGAACATAGGCTAGAGGGAGGAAAAACTGAACACACCATGTTAGTATGGTCATCTATGTAAATCTCAATTTCCACCAACTCCACATTAGAATCCAACTAAACTAGTGTTGCTCAAAGTTACGCTGCTTCAAAAGGGGTCGGATAGGATAAAAAGTAATTGTACAATGTACTCTACTACCACTTGAATTTCTAGATGAAACTCATTCACAGGCAAAACACAAAAATAAATATGACTCCTCATAGCATCATGATATTAAGTACATTTTGAAATCTACCCAATTTTCACAACTTAAACACACAAAAATTCCAAGAAATTTCATTTGCAATCTAATATATACATAAAGGAGAGAACTAACTAGTACTATTGAAAATTCTGATGCTTCAAAAGGGGCAGTATATGATAACTATGAGCATCAATATATTTTACAACACAATTTGTACAATGAATGGTAAAAAAAAAACCTTAAAATTGTTTCCAAAAAAGCGTTCTTGTTGCCTCTAGTACTGTATGAAAGGTTGAGTAAGGCCCTCGCCTTCATCGTAGCACTAATATCACGTGATGCGGATACGGTAATAAACCTGTATTGGAAAGAACAAAAGGATCAAAGTGAACAAATTACAGAGCTTGTGAAATGCTTGAACTAGACGACTTAATGTTGCAGAAATACCGAACTAATAGTACAGAATTGTAGAAAATGAAGGTTTAAACCAGATGACTTAATATTGTCTTTTTGAGATAATTTGCTCCACTTTGATCTGTTTACTGCCTAAATATCACACTTATTTTTATAAAAATGAGTTGACTCCAAGCATACAAATACATTGAGATCAACAACAATAATGTTGAATATTTTCTACCAATGCAATATAAGCACCAAGTTGAAAATATGTTTTTATTCATTTAAGTCCATTTGAAACTAAAAAAGAACCAAAACACGGACATTATTACAAAAACTAAAAAATCATTAACAATGTGGTTCTTATTGTACTTCATTCGCACATATCATAGAATTATTATATGTTACAGAAAAATGAAGAAAATGATCAACAAAAAATGCAGACTTACTTATTTTTATCCCATTCTAAGATAATCCTTTCTGAGCTATCTACAAAGACATTTGTGCCTTGGTTGGGACCCCTTGTCCTTCCAATAGAACAACGGTCTTCCTCCTCAGTAGACCCACTCCTTATCCTTCCAATAGACCCACCATCTTCTTTCTCAGTAGAAAGTGATGGTTGAGACCCATATTGAACCCATTCTTCATCTTCCTCATTTTCTAGTCTGTGAGATCGACATTTGGAGGGCCATCATACTGTAGACATCTTCTATTCAACAGGGTTAGAGATATAGATAAACTCTTCAAATATATGAAAGGGAAGAAATACTGATTTTTCAATAGTTTTGAAAAGTTTAAAGTGTAAATGTAGGGGAAGCTTTATAGATATCTAGAGATTGAAACACTTTAAAGATAATGGAGAGAATACACAAAATCTGGGAGGGAATTGTACAAAAAAATTGGGAAGGAGAATTTTAGGGATTTGATATAGTGAAAATCTGGAGTAAATTTTTGGGAGTGAAAATATAATGTACGATGGGTTCTATTCACTGTACGTCAAAATTGCAATTGGAAAAGAATTCTATCATAAAGGGTTTTAGTAGCGCCTAGACACTTGGACATGGCGCCTAGGCGCTCGTTTTCTATATAAAAAAAATTTGCCGATGGCTGTGGGCTAGCGCCTAGACGCTGGTTCTATTTAAAGATTTTTCAAAAGGGTTTTTCAAATATGCAATTTGGTCCCAAAATTCGATTCTTGAATTTTTTAAGTCATTTTTCTCTTGAAATTTTGATCCTTTAACTTTTAATTTTGATCCAATGTTTGGCTGGCAAGAATCTATGATGGCAATAAAAAAATGGCGTCTTTCCTCCATTTTTAAGTGTAAATGATTTAGTTTGACCCATACAATATGGATAAGACTTTAGACCCTGTGTACTCCATTCAGACAATATACAATATCCCGAAAAATCACTAATTGTCCACATCAACGCAGCTTTCATATGAAAATTCTGCGTTGTATGCATGTCGTATGTTTCAACACCTTTATCCCACAATACTTTTAGTTCATCTATCAGAGAACGTAAATAAACATCAAGGTTTTTTCCAAGACTCTTTGGTCTCTGGATAACCATACTCAAAAACATATTAACTTGTTTCATGTACATCCAAGGTGGTAGATTGTAAACAGTCATTATGACTGGCAAACAAGAGTACTGCACATTAGACATGATGAAAGGATTAAATCCACCCGTGGATAAACCAAGACGTACACTACATGGATCAAGGCTGAAATGAGGATAAGTTCGATCAAAGTGCTTTCATGCCTCACTATGTACGGGATGCGACATTTCACATTGCTTTAATTTGTTCTTTGAATGCCAAATCTTGTGCTCTGATGTATGCCTTGACATATACAACCTTTGAAGCCTAGGGGTTAAAGGTAGATATCGCAGCACCTTGTGCGGAACTCTATGCCCTGATCGAGATACCTTCTCTTTATACCGTGGACTACAACACTTATGATATTGTGTCATGTTCTCTGTTTCTCTGTAATATAATATACAATCATTAATATACGCATTGATCTTCACTACTCCAAGGCTAAGACTAGATAACATTTTCTTTGTTTTATAAAATGTCATTTCTAACTGGTCACCATCTGGTAAAATTTCCTTAATTATGGACAACATGCGATCATAACACTTTGTAGGCATATTAGATTCAGATTTCAAATTCAAGAGTCTTGCCTTTGTCGAAAGTTTGGTATGCTTACTACATCCAGGCCAAATAGGTTTGTTGGCTTCTTCCAAGAGTTTAAAGAAATTTGAAGCCCGTTGATTTGGGATATGTTCCACATGAGCACATTGATCTTGATTGACAAATTCGTTGAACATCTCAGGGCCCATCGCATCCATTACCATGTTTTGATGAGTATAGTTCATTGTAACTCGTGCAATTGAGGATTCACCAACATGTGATGTATAATTAACGAGCGGTTCACCATGTGCTATCCATTGTGTATAACCACTTCTAAATCCATTTTTGTAAAGATGAAATCTCACAACATCTCCTTCTAGAAACCTCTTATTGTCACATTTAGAACATGGACACTTAATTTTATCTCAAACTCTTGGTTGTGAAAAGGCAAATTCAGTAAACTCTTCAACCCCTTTAATAAATATGTCAAAAAGAAAACCATCATCGGCTCTTTCAAACATCCAACTACGTTCAGCATCCATGTTGTTCAACAATGTTACATCTATATTTACACAAAAAGAAAACTAGAAATCTTCTCATTAATAGTACATATGTAACTACACACTACAATACAGAAAGCATGTGACTAAAGTAACTAAATTCTTTAGATGCTTAAGTTCAACTATATACTATAATCAAATTGCATATTACAGAGAAAATATAAACATAAAAGAATCAATAGTAAAGACACTATCAAATATTGAAAGCCAAAAAATAATAACAAAAAGGTCGAAAAATCACACTATATCATATGGACATAAATCTTCAAATCAAGAAACTTATCTCTTAAAAAAGTATTTCACACAAATAATTATAAATCACTCACCATATTACCTTGAAATGGAAATGCAAAAAATTATGAGTATGATTCAAGCTTGTACCACGATCTATATGAACTTCAAGTTTGATATTTCAATTATTCTTTATAGAACTACAAAATATAGATACAATTAGGTGTGCGGTCGTTTTGGGGGATGGAAGAAAAGTAGTTGGGGTGTGAGTTCGAGTTTTGGGAGAAGGAAGAAGAGTAGCTGTAAATTGGGATTTTATTTTTAGGCTCGAAACTGATACAAATGGGATGGGTCGGGTCTAATATTACCGACAGAATCACCAATTGAAATATTCGTTGGTATATTTTCAAGTAAATTTTAATTTTTTTATTCCAAATTTACCTACGGAAAAGTCCATCGGTAAATATTTTATAATATTTATTTATTTTTATTCAAATTTTACCAACGGAATACCTACGAAAAATCACTGACAACTGGTATATGTTGTTGTTTCCGTCAGTAAACCTTGTCTTTTTAATTTAAAATAATTAAATTCATCTTTTAATGGAACCAATTGGAGCCATGATTGACACACAATACAATTAGAGAATCAATCAAGCGGATTCCCTTATTATATAATATAAATAGAAAACTCTTTTAAGAGTATCACAAAAGTCTTATAAAACTTGGTCTATATAAAATTTTAGTGAAATAAAGTTATATGACTTTGTTTAAATTGAATATCTTTATTAATTTGTTGTTATGAGAGCTTCAAATTTTGCCTAAAGGGGTCTGTCCGTGGCAATGCTGCATGTTATTTGTTACTCAATTTTAAAAGAATATAATGACTGCTTAACTGTCTAATAATTCCATGTAAATATATAAAATTATTTGTTTTCAGATTATAAACTCAATAGGGTTCAGGTGAATTTCCTTGATGCGCGATGATTGAAAAGTTTTATTTTTCCATACACGTAATAAAATTTATCTGTTCTCTTCTTAATTACAGTAAAACTTCGATAATTTATACCTTAAAAATTAATAACGTCATTTAAATAATATTTTTGATCCATCCCAACTTGAGATAACGCGTTCAATTAGTAATTTGATAAGCTAATTATAAATAATAAACATAAATTTTTTTCATATATTCTCAAGTAATATATATAATTTTTTATACATACTGGTTATGGTTCGACTATGTGGCCTTCTTAAAGTATGATGCGTCATGATTATTATTATTATTATTTGAAATTGATGTCACCTTAGATTTCATCTCTAATTTTTGAGATGAGAAGTGTATTATGTCGTGTTATTATGATTTTTGTTCATTTTTTTAAATAGAATTTTTGCTTGATTAAATGTTTATAAAATGGAATAATTTATTGCATAGAACATTTACAATCTATTTTTTGGAAAAAAAAAGTAGATTTATGAATTTTATTTGATTAAACAAACACATAGAATTGTTAGTTTCTACAATAGGAAACTAAATACAGTAGTACTGTATAAATTTACTAAAATGAAGAATACCTTGATAAATTATTAATTTATAAAGATTTAATTGTGTATCTAATTATAAGTACAATAATGTACCAAACATATTTCTATAACCTGGATTTTTCTTATTTAATTATTTGTATGGAGACGCATAAAGACACCGAGTGTACATGAAAGTAAATTATTTTTTTTCAAACTTATTTTCAATCATACATTTTGTAGAATCCACAATTTTTATCAAATTTTCTACCAAACATTTAATCAACTTTTATCAAAATCTATTAAAATCTATTTTTTATTTTTTTATTTATCTAAATCAGGTTTAAAGCTCCGCAATTATCCTCTACCAAAATATAGCTATAAACTTTATCTTGTTTGGCACCAAGAAGAATGTTTCCATTCTGAATAGTAAAACCAGCAACATGAAGCTCATTGTGTGCAAGTCCCATGGCTTTTCCTCGCATTCTAAATAGGATTCTTCTTCCGGATCAAGCAACCACACTGCAAATACTGACTTAGAATATTTAACCAAAAGAATGGATTTGGAAATTTTTTTCGAATTTCCATAGTTGAAAACTTTTATTTTTGCAGTTTTTGCTATCTTGTTGTAAACCCTTCGTTGCGCTTATAATTAATTTCAAGATTCTCGAAACACCATTTTTTATATTATTGGCCACAATATAGGGCCGAAGGAATGGATGTCCCCATTCTGATAAACCGAACTTTCGAAAAGGATATTTCTTTCTCCAACTGTGTCCAAACTAATAAAAGCAAGAATGGAAGTCGCCATTCCATTCCTTAGGGAACTTTAGCACCATCAGCAGGTACCACCAGTAGGCAGTAACTTCTTCTCCGTTGGAAAGATGCCCATTGCTTGAAGCAACAACCTTACAGTCCATATTTTTAAAAAAACTTAATGGATTCAGAAGGCATCAGGCATCCTTCTGTAAAATTGCTGGAGGATGCACGAAAATCCACGCCATGATGCTAATATTGAACCATGTCATCAGAAATTAAATGTCCCTGAATTGCTTGCTTATGAAGAATTCTTCCATCAAAATTTTATTGGCTGATCTGCAAATTGATGATATCTTTTACTGATAGACAAGAAAAGATTTCAAAAATTTCCTCTATGAATGACATGGTTTGGAGGCAAAATATGAAATGAAAGAGACGAGTTATTATATGAGAATACTGAAAATTGAAAAAGCATAAAGAGATGTTTACTGGTGAAAAAGGAACCTTCTTTTATAGTGCGAGATAAGGCTTACAATTTGTTTTGGTCTAAGATTTTACATATATTTGTAATTCTTTCTTGATTAGGTTTTATGCTGTATTTCAAATATACCAAAAAAGACCAAAATCATTGTTCACAGTGTATTTGGCTTGATCTAGATACCATAATTGTGTAATTCTATATTTATTGTTATCCAATCAGATATCAAGTAAACCATAAAATCTGAAAAACATGATTGAGGTACCATACTCTAATTAATGGACAGGAATATACAAAACAAATTTAAAATAATTATATATTAACTCTTAAATAAAGATGTGAAATTAATTTTAGTAGAAATTTATGGAAAATGGAAGGGTCACGAAAATAATGTAATTGGAGAAAAAAAAATTGTTTCAAAAAAAAATTGTCACGAAAAAGATATGGGTGTATTTTATGAGATATGTTGATGATTTTTTAATTACATATTATATCAACGAATAAATATGTAGTTTTTATTAAATGCTTTTAAGATGTATAAAAATATAACTGCGATCACAAAACTTCAAATAAGTTGATGCAAATAGAATCGTCGTGCATATAAACAACTCATGTGATTTTTTCGTGAGCTAACATGAACGTTAATAATGTCTAAATCTAGTTCACGAAAATATCTTTTTTTAAAATGTCAAGAAAAATAACTATAGTGAAACTTTGATCATGAAACATGAATACGCTTAATAAAACTTTTCACCACGGTTAAACCTCTTTGCGTCATGGAGATTTTATATAAACTGGGGTGGATTGATTAGCCTGATCCAGCCTTACTCCATATCCCTTTTAAACATGTTTTTCTTTTCTCTCTCTCTTTTGTAATTTCTTGTTTTTTTTTTTTTTTTTTTCTGTATTTGATTGTAATATGATGGATGCTTAGTTATTATGTTTAAATTTTAATAATTGGGTTGAAAATTACAAAAAAAAAAAATTCTTATTTGGATGGTTTTTTGTGAAATTAATAATAATAATAAAAAAAAGATAATACTAAAAACTGGGAAATCGTTGTGATTATTTTGACAGTCATTTCTATATTTATCATTGGTGATTAAGTACTTCATTTACCACCATATTACTAATTTTTTTCATATATTTGCTAATTATTATTGGTAACGGTTTATATTTAAATGAAATTATTGAATTGTTGTTGCATTTTCGCTTCGGCTTATTTATGTATAAATTTTAAAACTTTTTTTTTTTTTAATTTCTGCCCTCTAACAAAAATTCTAGATCAGTCTCTTTATAAAAATGGAAAAATATTTCAGTTAGTGATCGTTGCACACACTAAGACATATTACAACAAAAAACAGCCTTTTGTAACATTCACAAAACGTCGTCGAAGACTTTTTAGTTTTTACAATGTTTGGACGTATGTTGTAAACCTCAATGTTGTTGTAGAGTAGAAGGATACGACAACGTTTTTTGAATGTTGCTAATAACCTTTTTGCAACATTTTTTTGCCGTTGACGTATGTTTTTTTTTTTTAATTTTTTATAGCAATTTATATAAATTGACCGGCAAAATTGAAAATACTCATTGTGAACAAATTTTGAAATTGCATAAAAATTAATAATTTTGAAATCTTGAAATCAATGAATGTTTTGGATCTTCAAAAGAATGATCTTTATGGAATAAATATAATTCAACACACTTTTAGACGTTCATATGGTAGGATATATATATAGGGAAAAGTGTTTGGGATGAAAATGGATCGAAAAACCAAGTGTTTGAAGCAAAATAGATTTCTGAACGTCGACCCACCGCTCAAACGCCTAGCCAGCGATGGCGAGTAATAGCTGAGCAGTCGTCAGTCTTTGTATCATAACTTTCTCTCTCAATGTCCCATTGAGGCGATTCAAAATGCGTTGGAAACCTAACTCAAAGAGATAAATTTCTTCTAGAAATATATTTGTCCAAATTTCAATGTTTTCTGTGTGATAAATTTGTTACAAGTTGCGACTAAGAATTTGGAGCATAACTTGTACATCTCTTTGACACTCTTTAAACTTGTAATTGCATTCCTCTGATCATATGTGATCCTCTTGGACATTTTGGACCCTTTCAAGGACTATACTACCAACTCCAACTCTTTTGACATTAACTAGGACATAATAACTCATATTTTGACTTTGATTATAACTCGTTAAACTCCTAATACAAATCAACTAGGACTTGATTTTGACTAAGAAAATTACCAATTGAAAATTTAGAAATTGCCAATTATATAATTTGGACTTAACAATCTCCCCATTTGGCATTCCGTGACAAAATCATTTATTTCAAAGTCAAAAAGTCCAAAACTACATAAAAATAAACTTCCTGAAATTTTCTTCAATACTTTGTCAACCTATTTCCTGAAATACATAGAAACCACAATACCACGTGAAAAGCAAGAGGAAACTATCAAAATCAAAATCATATAACTAAGTTAAATAAAACACATAATGAAACACGTGTAACACTGAAACATGCAATA
>CAIGRT010048814.1:0-10453 GCA_903798405.1 Fraxinus platypoda | reverse complement strand
ACAATTAATGTAAAATTATTTTTGATATTTAAAATTTATCGATCATATATTTATCATGGCCGCACTTCAACATTTCCAACAAATTTTAAATCGCTTAAAACGAATATTTGTAACTTAAAATACTGAATCAAATGTTAAAAAAAATGGCTCAGCCGAGTCGAGCCGTCAAGCCTTTTGGCTCGACTCGGCTTATGAACAGTAAAAAAAAGTGACTCTTTTATTTATGTAGGATACTACCCCAACCTCCAAATTTTGAAGAACCCTCACTGTCTACCCAAATTCTTGAAGGATGCAACAATGTTTATGATGTTGGATTTGGAATTGTAGAATGACTTTTTTTGGGCACCAAATTATTGTAAACTTCACAAAAATGGATTAATCTATTTGTACAACTTGTGATAGGTCCAATTGGAATTGTATTGTGATTGGCTTTATCAGTATCCAAAATCTAATTATTTGAATTGTAATAGATGTCAAAAAAGTTTCCAAAATATAGGTCATTTTAGTTATAATTGGAGTAAAAAGAGTTGGGGGCAGTAGAGTCCTAAGAGGAGTTGAAAACAATTCAAGAAGATTAAGAAATGGACCTACAGACGCTAGCTAACAACTGACTTTCCCGCTTGAGGGACTCAACGCAAATTGAAGCAGAACCTTGATGTTAGCTTGACACTAGCCTGATGCTCGAGCATCGTATATATCTGGGTAAATCTTGTTTCGATTAAATAGGTTGTTTTCCTATCCGATTTCGCCCCCAAACACTTCATATTATAAATACTAAAGCTAGATCGTCCTAAAGGTGTGTTGAAGCATTATTTTCATTATAGAGAACATTATTTGAATATCCAAAACACATTCCAAAGTTTTCTTGATTCAACCCCTTGATTACTTATTCATACTTCATCCCAGACATACTTTGATAGGTTGAGCCATAATTCTCTATATTCTACTACAAATCAAAATATAGAAAGATCTACTGATCAAACACCAAAACACCCACTTCCAACATATCTATCAGAGTTATGAAGATCGAAGAATGTAACCTAAGTTCCGGTTGGAGAAGGACGAGTTCGTATTTGAAGATCCACAAGAGAGAAAAGTGGTCCAAGGTTCTGAAAAGTGCAGAGCGTACAACTAAATGAATTCCTTGGTGATTTACAAGCTATGTGGTCAGAGTCTGTTAAGGTTTAGTAGTGTCGGACTAGTTGTAAGTTAACTTTTCTAATAAATTTTACTGGCAAGTTTTCCCGAAAGTTTTTTATCTTATAGAAGGGCCATGGTCATATATGGTGTCAATTTATTTATTGCTTTTGATCCCATTGATTAAAATATTTGATTGCCACATATGATTAAACTGAATTTAACCTTAATCATCTAGAGGCAATCAATAAGTGACTTGTTACTCTTAATTGTTTAATTATGCACATTAGGTCTAAATAATTTGAACTTACAAGTGGTATCAAAGCCTTAATTACGTTCCTTGACCTTATTTGTCTAGAAGAGTCAATCACTTTTACGTTCCTTCTTATTTTAATGGTAGTAATTATGATTATTAGAATGCTAGAATGAGAGCATTTCCTAAGTCTATGGATGAACGGGTTTGGGTGCGTGTTCTAAAAAGGTAGGACTGCCCCTACTACAACTGTTGCAGGTGTAGTTATCCTATCGATATTTCTACTTGGTCTAAGACTAAAATAGTAAAGGGCTTCATGCCCTATTTATGGGTATGTAACCTAAAGAGTTTGGGTGTGTGTCAATGTATGAGAATGCTAAAGAAGTTTGGGATATTCTAAAGACCACACATGAAGGAACCAAGGCCGTTAAAAACTCTAAATTGCAAATGTTGACTATAAATTTGAGGAAATTAGGATGAAAGATGATGAGTCTTTTGATGATTTCTACGCTAAATTAAATTATATAGTCAACTCTAGTTTTAACTTAGGTGAACGAATTCCTGAGGCTAAGATGGTGGGAAAGTTTATGAGATTTCAACCTGAGAAATATAGATTTAAGGTGACTGCTAGTGAAGAGAGTAAGAACCTAGATGTAATTAAAATAAAGGAAATCGTATGATCTCTTCAAACCTATGAACTTAGTCTACCTTAATCTAAGAAAGACAAATTCTTTATCCTCAAAACAGTTAGGGAAGCTAAGTGTGACACCACTGATGATGAGAAACTTAAGGATGAGAACTTTGCCTACCTTGCCAGGAAATTCGAGTAATTATTTAAGAATAATAAGATACCTAATGAGAGATTTAAAGGTGACTCCAGTACATCATTAAGATAATCGAGAGAAGAGTAATACTAGATATTCTTGGAAGAGGTATGTTAGGTGTCCACGTAAGGCTATGAATACTACTCTCACTGATGACGAGTTTAGCTCGGATAATCAAAGTGAAAAGTATACTCTTGATGAGACAAGGAATTATATGGCATTTACATCTGTGGTTAAGAGTATGTCACTTGAGGATTTAGAGAAATCTGAAACATCACAGGAAGGGTCAAAAGATGAGCGTGACATTTATAAGGCATTTGATGAGTTGTTTGACGATTGTCTTAAATTGAAAAAGGTCAATATTGCTGCCTTTAAGAAGTTACATAAGCTTGATAATACTAGAGATTCTTGGAAGAGGTATGTTAGGTGTCCACGTAAGGCTATGAATACTACTCTCACTGATGACGAGTTTAGCTCGGATAATCAAAGTGAAAAGTATACTCTTGATGAGACAAGGAATTATATGGCATTTACATATGTGGTTAAGAGTATGTCACTTGAGGATTTAGAGAAATCTGAAACATCACAGGAAGGGTCAAAAGATGAGCGTGACATTTATAAGGCATTTGATGAGTTGTTTGACGATTGTCTTAAATTGGAAAAGGTCAATATTGCTACCTTTAAGAAGTTACATAAGCTTGAGCTAGAGAAATGAGAGCCTTTTAGGGAAATTTGAGGAGTCTACTAGAATATTGAATAAATTAAGGGTAGAGAATGAATACTTAGATGCTAAGGTTAAGTATCTTACTAGTGATCTTGAGAAACCTAGTGCATAACTTCAATTATTTACTAGTGGTTCTAAGAAAATTGACAATATGTTAGGATTGAATAAGCCTAGTACCCATGATACTTTATCTTCTAAAACAAAATTAGCTAATGTTGCTAGCCCTAAACATAGATTACCTGTGCAACATAAGGTACCTCAACCTAAAGTTTGCTCTAGGTTCATTCCCACATGTTATAACTGTGGTGTTTTAGGTCACATTAGACCTAAGTGTCGTAAATCTTCGGTTATGAACAACAATCGAGATCTAACTACTCATGTTAGGCTTTTAACTAACCAATTGAGTCACTTGACTCAATTGATTAAGATTACATCTTCTTCTAAAAAGATTTAGGTCAGAAGAGTGAACTCACAAGTTTAAGTGATGACTCAATTGATTAAGATTGCATCTTCTTCTAAGAAGATTTAGGTCAGAAGAGTGAACTCACAAGTCTAAGTGATATTGATAATTGTGATATTTCTTATGTTACTCTTTATGGTAAGAGCATTTGCGTGCTTCATTAATTAGGTATTAAGGTGCATGCATTTTCATTATTCATGATTTTTTTATAAATTCATGCATGAACGTGTGTTCCTTGTAAATTAGGAGTTTATTTATTTATTTCTGACCCTTTATTAAAAAAATGGTTTTTTTTTTTATTTGGACATGTTATTTTGTAATCATGTACTAGTAAAGTTCATGTGTGGCAGTCATCTATGTGGTGAATTGACTTTGAATATAGAATGACATTTAACTAGTTGACATAACTCTTGTATATTCCCCATAAAAGAAAAGAATACTGCACTTCAAAAAGATTTGAGTTATTTGATTAGAAAAAGTGGGATATATGTTATACTTGTATTCGTAGCATTTTTGACTTGTGTAATTAGCCATGCGGGGTATCTTAAAATCTGGTGCCCTATTGTTATTTGAGTTGGAGTCACCGACCTAAAACTTGTTATAGGGGGTCATTAAGTTGCTTAATGGAGACAAGATGATATGAAAAAAAATTGAGAGAAAAAAATTATACAAATGTGCTTATTGATAGATGGAGAAAGAAAAGTTAGGCCTTATTGATTCTCATTATTTCAAAAATACAATTTTCTCTCTCTTCTTTTCAATCACACATTCTTCAAAAAAAACTTAGTACACGCAAACCCAATTTTTTCTATTTTTTAACCACACATTTTTCATCAATTTACTATTTCAAAATGTATTTTCCAATAAAAATGGGGCTCAAATATACAAAAGGAAAACAAATTATTATGAACTTTTCTCTTTAAAAGGTCTTAGTAGCACTGGATTTAACTTCATACTTTAATGAATGATTCTTTGCATGTCATTTTTCATTAATTCAAGGTTTTGAGACTTGCTTAATGGAATTTAGTAGCACTTTTCACACATGCGTAACTTATACAATTTACTACATCTAAGTTTAAAATAAGTTATGTGGAAAAAGTTTATTATTTATGAATTGTACATGTGTAAATAAGCAAATAATTGTTCATGATGATGCATTTAAAAATCCATGAAAAATAATAATAGTTATCTCAAGAAAAATTTTATTCTTCCATTACATGTTTTGCATAGTTTTACATAATTGTGCATGTGCATTTTTTTTTAACTCATTCATATATATATGTTATTCATGTTTATTACTTATCTATTCTTTTGGTGTTCGTGACAAAAATGAGGGAAGATTAGTATTTATTTCAGGAATTTGAGTAAAAGAGTTAGGGGAAATTTAAAAATTTTTAAAAATTTAAATTTTTTATTGATATTTGACTTAGGGAGAGTCATTTTTTAATCACACATTCATCAATTTACTATTCCAAATTGTATTTTTCAATAAAAATGGGGCTCAAATATACTAAAGAAAAAAAATATTATGAGCTTTTCTATTTAAAAGGTCTTAGTAGCACTAGATTTAACTTCATACTTTCAGGAGTGATTCTTTGCATGTCTTTTTTCATTAATTCAAGGTTTTGAGACTTGCTTAATGGAATTTAGTGGCACTTTTCATACATGCGTAACTTATACAATTTACTACATCTAAGTTTAAAATAAATTATGTGGAAAAAGTTTATTATTTATGAATTGTACATATGTAAATAAGCAAATAATTGTTCATGATGATACATTTCAAAATCTATGGAAAATAAAAATAGTTATCTCAGGAAAACTTTTATTCTTCCATCACATGTTTTGCATAATTGTACATGTGCATTTTTTTAACTCATTCATATATATGTTATTCATGTTTATTACATATCTATTCCTTTGGGATTCATGACAAAAATGAGGAAAGATTTATTTATTTCAGGAATTTGAATAAATAAGTTGGGGGGAAATTTTAAAATTTTAAATTTTTTATCGATATTTGACTTAGGGAGAGTCATTGTTAATTTTGTCGAAATTTTAATATTAATATTGTATTTTGTATTTTGTTAATATTAATATTCTATACATTATTTCTAAATTAGTAATTCATATAGTATTGCATATTTTGGTGTTACATGTGTTTTACTTATATTGTTTTATATAACTTAGTTATACAAATTTTTTTTAAAAGTATCAGTTTCTTCTTACTTTTCACTAGGTATTATTGTTTCCATGTGATACGGTTACCTTTATACTCAAGAATAATAAACCCGAGCTTCACCGAGCGTCACATGTTCTGCGGAATGCATATTTACTCCTCGGGGTCCCCACATGGTGCTCGAGCATACTCAAAGATGCTCGATGATATACACCATTAGTTTTGCTTGGTTTCGTGACAACAGTCCTCGAGATATGTCCTCAAGGATGTACGACCCCAAAGATTGTTGTGTCCTCGAGCGTTTTCCTTAGCTTAAAGGTTCCCTTAGACATATGAATGATTTTACTTTGTAGGAGTTCTAAGTCAAGAAGGAGTCTAGCAATGAGTGTTATAGTCAAACTGTGACTAGATCTACAATTGCAGTGCAATACTCATCTCAAATAGAACTCCCTAGGATAAAGACACATAGCAAACCAAGCCCATCCGCTCCAAACCAATCCCATGTTACGGAGCCCCCAATCCATCAAGAAGAGTCATCTGCAATACCAGTTCCTCAACCAGAAGCGGTTACTGATGGAGCATTCGAAGAAATCCGTCAGCAAATTGCAATGCTAACTCAACTACTAAGCCAAAGAAATACTCCCCAGGCTCCGGCACCAGCATAAGTACCTACACCGGCTCAACCAGGAGGTTTCATAGCTGATGCTCGAGCTCGGGACACCTGTGATGCCCATGACAATGGTGGATCTGGGGCATCATCCATACCCCCAGTGGCCTCGGCCTCGAGATTGGTTACCATGGAGTCAGGCGAAGTCGCTCCGATCATACAAGATGGGATTATGGCTGGATTATTACAGAACACCCAGGGAACGACAGGGTTTACCCCCAACACACCATTCACGCCAGAGGTTCTTTCCTATCCACTCCCGGACAAGTTCAAATTTTCCCGCATAAAGGAATACGATGGGACCACTGACCCAATCAATCACCTCAATGTGTACACAGATGTCATGAACCTACAGGTTGTATCAGACCCAGTAATGTGCAAGGCTTTTCCTCAAACTTTAACCAATGCGGCCAGGGATTAGTTCGCCACACTGGAGCCTAATTCTATAACCTCATTCTCAGATCTTGCCAATAAGTTCTCCGCTTTCTTCGCAAGTAGTAAGCGCATCAAAAAATAGTACCCACCCTTATGCAGCTCCGCCAAAGCTCGAATGAGACCTTATGTAACTTCATGATGATATTCAATAAAGAAAGGTTACAGATACCCGACCTTCACATTACATCGGTTGTTTCGGCTTTAACACATGCAGTAAGGTGTGAAGCTTTCAGGATGTCTTTATCTAAGAAACCATCGAAATCAACATGGATTAGGCAATGAAGGCTAGCCCAAGCTCTGAGAAGCCCCAACTTAAGAGGCCACATAAGCTAAACTTGCGACAAAATCATGCTCGAAGCAAGCAGAAGCAGGAAGTACCACCTAGGTCATTTACCCGTCTGAATACCTCTAGGACCAACATTCTAATAGAGATCAAGAATATGAAAGAACTTAAATGGCCTCCTAAGTTGCGATCTCCCCTAAAGACCAGAGATAAGAGCAAATACTGTGATTACCACAGAGATCATGGGCATACAACGGAGGAGTGCATAACATTACAGCGAAAGATTGTGGCACTAATTAAAAGAGGATTCCTAAAGACATGTTGGGCATGATAAACATCCCAAGAACGATCACAACAAAGGGAAGACCCCAGAGTCAGGAGGAGGTAACAAACCCACAGTTGGTACAATCAATATCATAGTTGGGGGGATAACATCGAGAGGAGATCCGAATAGTTGACGTAAGCAATATGCTCAACAATACAATTCGGCTCAAAAGACCACTCTTTACAACACGGAAGACATTACCTTTGGATCAAAGGACTTCGAAGGCATAACATCTCTTCATGACAATGCCTTAGTCATATCTGCTATAATAGCCAACTTTGAAGTCAAAACGATATTGGTAGACAATGGGAGTGCAGCCAATGTATTGTTCCATAATGCCTTCAAGAAGATGGGTATTTCTACTAACTAGTTGAAGATGATCAAGACCCAACTTCATTCTACAGCACGGATGACACAACCTTCGGATCCAGGGACTCAGAAGGCATAACATATCATCATGATGATGCCTTGGTCATAACCGCTATGATTGCCAACTTTGAAGTCAAAAGGATATTGGTAGACAATGGGAGTACAGCCAATATATTGTCTCATGATGCCTTCAAAAAGATGGGTACCTCCACTAACCAGCTCAAGATGGTCAAGACCTCACTCTAAGGATTTGGGGGCAGAGCAATCATCCCAAAAGGAGTTGTCGATCTTTCCCTAACTTTGGGCTCAGGCCAGAGGCAAGTGAAAGAGATTACACCTTTCCATGTGGTCCGGACCTCGATGGAATACAACACCATCCTTGGAAGAACACTCTTCAACAAGATCAGAGTCGTAGTATCTACCTTTCACCTTGCTATGAAGTTTCCAATCGGTCATGGTATATGAATTGCGCGTGAGGATTAGACAGCGGCGATGATGTATTATGTTACAAGCATTCGAGGTTTGAGCTCTGATGTCAAACAATTATCCACTCCTGAGCTCGAGCTCTAGCACCAGGAGAGACTTGCTCTAGTGGAAGATTTGGCAGAGGTCGAGCACAACAAAAAAGTGACCATCGGCCGGGATACGCCGCTCTCAAGGATGAATTCATCAAGTACCTATCCCACAACATTGATGTATTCATATGGAAGGTTGAAGACATGCCGTGTATAGACCCCAATGTACTGGTTCATAAACTCAATGTAAGACCAGGGGAGAAGCCAGTAAAGCAAAGGAAGAGGCAATTTGCGCTAGATAGACGGGAGGTAATACGCTAGGAGATCAATAAACTCATCAACGCTTAGTTCATTAGGGAGGTTCAGTATCCAAATTGGCTCGCCAATGTTGTTATTGTCAAGAATGCTAACAGTAAGTAGAGGGTGTGTATTGACTTCATATATCTCAACAAAGTGTGCCCAAAAAATAGTTATCCCCTGCCTTAGACTGATAACTTGGTGGACAGTACCTCGAGACACAAGTTGTATAGCTTTCTTGATGCATTCTCGGGCTATCACTAGGTCCTAATGGATGAAGAAGATCAAGAAAAGACGTCCTTCATAGCTGACTCTACCATATATTGCTACAAGATCATGTCATTCGGTTTGAAAAATACAGGGGCAACGTATCAAAGGCTCATCAACAAAGTCTTCACTGATTTGATCGGGAAAAACATTGAGGCCTATGTCGGCTACATGGTGGTTAAGAGTAAGCAGGTAAATGAGCACATTGCCGACCTTGAGGAGGCGTTCTCTACAATTCGAAGGTATAAGATGAAGTTAAACCCAACAAAGTGTGCTTTTGGGGTAGCATTGGGAATGTTTTTGGGCTTCATGATCACGCATAGAAGGATTGAGGCAAATCCAGACAAGATACAAGCCTTAATATCCATGGAGTCACCTAAGAGCAAGAAAGAGGTGCAAAAGCTAAGCTTTGAATATGTTCATGTCTAAAGCAGCGGACATGTGTTTTCATTTTTTCAAAGTTCTTACGGGCAATTAGAGTTTCAATTGGAATGAGGAATGTGAAAGAGCTTTCCAAAAAATCAAACAAACACTGGCGACTCCTCCAATTCTCACAAAGCCCGAGCCTAGAGACGCATTGTACTTATACCTAGCCGTATCTCAAAATGTAGTGAGCGGTGTACTGGTCAAGGAAGTTAAGAAGGCTCAACAACCCATCTATTATGTGCATGAGGTATTACTTGATGCAGAAACAAGGTACACATTGGCAGAACAGCTAGCCCTTACCCTGGTCATGGCGGCACGAAAACTACGGTAGTGTTTTTAGTCACATCCAATTGTGGTGCTCACAGACTAGCCACTCAGACAGATACTCCAAAAACCTGATGTTTCAAAAAAATTGTTGAAGTGGACAACTAAACTTGGTGAATTTGATATAAAGTTCAAGCCCCGACCTTCCATTAAAGGACAAGTATTAGCGGACTTCATCGCGGAGCTCACCACAGGGCCTAGGGGGCCAGGGAATATCTCGACCATTAAGGTAAACACCTGGGAGATATTCGTTGATGGGGTATCAAACTCCTCGGGCTCGAGTGCTGGGATCATAATTAGCAACCTAGATAAGCTGATCGAAGGAACATTTGAAAGAAAGGATGAAAAGATGAGCTTATACTATCTGAAAGTACGTGATCTTCAAAGACGATTCAAGGATTACGAAATTTTGAGAATTGCCCGAGCCGATAATGGTAAGGCGGATGCATTGTCAAGACTCGTTTTCATAGGAGTAGATGGACTTGACAAGATAGTCCACATCAGAATGGTGACAGAGCCATGCATAGGTCAGAAACCCAGTGTCATGGACATCGATAATGAGCCTTCATGGATTGGACCCCATAATTGAATTCATAACTAATGGGAATCTCCCTGATGACCCAAGAGCACCAGGAGCATCCGATCTAGAGCACCAAGCTACTGCATTATCTAAGGAGTCNGGAATCTCCCTGATGACCCAAGAGCACCAGGAGCATCCGATCTAGAGCACCAAGCTACTGCATTATCTAAGGAGTCATCTTCCGCAAAAGCTTTACGTTTCCATATCTTAGATGTCTCAGGCCCTCTGAATCAGCACAAACCCTAGCAAAAGTTCACGAAGGGATATGTGGTAATCATCAAGGAGCACGAGCCATAGCCTTCAAGCTTATAAGGTATGGATATTATTGGCTTACTGATGAGTGTTCTACACTCGTAATATTTATGCCACTTAATTCGTTATTTTGTTA
>CAIGRT010048795.1:0-13304 GCA_903798405.1 Fraxinus platypoda | reverse complement strand
GTTGTGAATGATCAATAGAAGATTTCTCACTCTTAGATAATAATAGATTATGATCTATATTTCATTCAATTAAGTTGATAACGAAATCGTTGGCCAAGGTGTACTCATAAGTCGAAAATGAGTTTTCGACCTACATTAACTTAATAGTGGGATGAAAGATATGATCGATAATTGAGATTGACACATCCATATCTCGTAATTGATTGGATCATATTGATGAAATACTGAGATGCAACTGTAATCAAGTACAAATTTTAAATTTTATCTGTGCATGATAACAAGCATCGCATAGCTACAAAAGGGAAACAAGACTTCTATAGATACTGACAAGTGCTCTTGACCTTAATTTTTGTAGGGATGACATGGCCAACATATCCTGACTTCTCCAACATCTACGTAAGCCTTAATCTTGCAACTTGGAAAAACTGTTAGAGCATTCGGCTAAATAATGGTGCTGAAGAAGACGACCACAGGCACTCCGATGATCAAATTAGTCTGAATAGAATATATAGTTGGGTGTGGGACGTGCTTAAAGCACAATCCACTGTAGGTGAAAGGGGTTCGGAACAGAGGACAATAGAGAACAATATAAGATAGAGCAAATTTATAGTTTGAAAGTCCAAACTTGCATTACCTTTGACTGGAATTAAATGTGTGCTTTTGTAGTAGAAGGTGATGAATAAGAGCCATTGGATGAACATACACGTAGCTTCATCCTTGCAACTGGACTCTCTTGTCAAAGATGTTAATCAATCGATTCTAGGCCATGCTACCTTGGGTGTTGTGGTAATGATATAGCCTTAGGCCTGACGTGTAAGACTAGACTTGACTAGTTAGTTGAGTAGAGCCGCCTATTCAGTGAGCTATCACATCACCCACTTGTTGCAAAATTTTGTATGAAGATCCTCTCTAAGATGCCTCTATTAGTTCGCCCCAACTGTTGGGGTTCAACTGTAACCAATGGGTTTGGCCCCCTGATAGTGGTTCGGCTACTCATTGGTTCAGCTAGAATTACTATGTCATCAAGAAGTTGTGGAGTGCGGTCCTATATTTTTGCCATATTTTCGCAACGTAGCCTTGAATAGAGCCTCATTGACAAGGCGTAGCAATAGCCCCCATGTCCATGTATGAATATTCATATAATGCATGGACTTTAAGGTTAGAGTCTGTTGTATTGCTCACATTGTATTTCTTACTTCTAGAAAGGTGATCTTATGGATAGTTTGATGTAGCTTATAGTCTGATGATTGCGGAGGTATACACATCATCGTACCATAGCATTATAGGCCTCCAAGTTGAAGTATGACTATTCATAGAATGTGTGAACTTGAAAAGAGTTAAGAGTTCTAGGTTATGGATAGATCACACACTTGTATCTTAGGCGAGGCCCTAGCGTTGAGGCAAGCCACTTGATGTAGTTGAATCCTGACAAGATTGAAATAAGCTTAAGCAAGGTCCTAGCTTTGATGGCATGTCGTTTGAAGCGAAGCCTATGACAAGGTTGAAATAAGCCTAGGCGAGTTCCTAGCATTAAGGACGAGCCGCTCGAAGTAGTTGAAGCCTATAGTAAGGCTAAAATAAGCCTAGGCGAGGCCCTAGATTTTCAGGGCAAGCCATTTGAAGCAATTGAAGCTTGTGACAAGGCTGAAATAAGCCTAGGTGACGCCCTAGCGTTAAGGGTGAGCCTCTCCCATGGAACTAATTGTAGTACACGCGTGTGATATATAGGCTAGTTTCTACTATGATAGGACATTGATATGACGAGTACATAATTATTTGAAGCACTCACCTTCCCAAGAAAAGACGGGCATTTTACATACATTAAGGGCACGTGTTATGTGCATTAAATTTGTAATGATGGTTTTCTTGTTTAAACTACTTAAATGACATGACTTTTATGTGCGTGTGGTGCACGTTCAAACAATAACATATTACAGACGTTTTGGATCTGAAGAGTGTCGATCAAATAGTTAGTGTTTAATTCCTTCGCCTATAAAAGGACATCCTTAGTTACTTTGTAGGCTTTTTACTTTACGAATTCCTTTTAACCTCATGCAAATTCGAAGATTTCTCTACAATTTTTAGGGACTCGGGGTACTTTTCGACGATTGTCCCTCATCTCTGGTGTTTATAGAATTTGCTCATAAGTCTATTCTTAAGAAAACTTCACTTGTAGATTTTTCTATTTTTTCATAGTTTTCTGAGCACCTATAGCCTCTTTATTTAAGAAAAGTGGTTCCAAGAAAGACACACTAACCTTAGTGCTATAGCTGTTGAGATATGATAGCCCACCTTGATTCCTACTAAGAGGATAATAGAGGTCATGGAGGGACCTTATAGTGCCTAGATGATGCAGGAGGGGCCCATAGACTACAACATTAGGTAAGGGGCTTCTTTGTGGCTGACTTCCTTGAAGGAGATTGAATTGGTTAGGTATAGGGAGAGGTTTAGTATCCCTAATACTATTAAGTTACTTCTATCGACCTTTGATGAGCGAGCCTATTTTTCTAGGCAAGGAACTGTCAGCGAGGCCATTCTTTGTGGAGGCCATAGATTGCCTCTGCATCCATGCTTTCGGTATATCCTTAGGCAATATAGCTGGCCCCTACCCATCTCCTTCCCAATGCATGGAGCCAATTGTTAGGGGCCATTTTCTCCAGAATGAGGTTACTCTTGAAGGATATATGCCTCCCTATGTCTTTCAAGCAGTGTTTCAACTGCGAGCTTTTGGTAGGAGAAAGATTTTAAGGAGTGGTATTGTATAAGACCCTTGGGGTCCGCATGCGTCCTTCATTTGGGATACACCCACTTCCATTAGGAACAAACAATCCTCCTAATTCTGGATTAGGGGGCGTTGGCAAACTGTGGAGGACGGTGTGGTTCCAGTGGTCATAGTCCCAACTCAGCATCATGAGTATAGTGAGTTCTGAATTACAAGTGATTTTTTATATTTATTTTGTATCATTGTTCCTTTAAGAAACTCCATTTTCATGCAGTTGCAGTTAATCAGTTCGAGCTTGAATCGGAGGAGTGGAAAGTGTTCAAAGCCATCTACGATCTTTTCATTTAGTAGAGGCAGTACGTTCAAGTTATTCTCAACTAGCTCTTCTCTATTAAGTATTAACTAATAACTTCAAAAGGAAAAGCCTCTTCCCTTTGATTTCAATAGTATCGTGATGTATTTTGTTCCAAGTTTTGACATATCTGATTACTTTTAGAACAATAATAATAGAAGGGGTATGCCAAGCCTGACAAGTTCTTCAAGCAGCACTTGGGCAAGGCCAAGAAAATAAGCCTCAAAGTACCAATACTGTAGCCTATAAGGCTCAAAGAGATTAGCTAACTCACATATCAAAAGAGAAGGCTAATAAGATCACTACTGCTAAGGCCAAGGATAAGGAGGAGGCTCATAAAGAGAAGCCCACAAAAAAGTGGATGACTGTCTCAAAAAAATTGCTAGTTGAGGCCTCTGAAGTAAATGGAGTAATCGAAGAGGCTAAGTTGAATGTACGCTTTCTTAGTACTGAAAATGAAGAATTGAAGAAGGAAGTGCACCTTTTGACGTTCGAGGTTCTAAACTTAACGAAGCGGGTGGAGAACTCTAATAATCTTTAGAGAATTGCCTCTTCTGCCTTGGAGGTAGCAAACAAAGAGAAGGAAGAACTAAGCTCCCCAAGTAGAGGGCCTAAGGTTGGAAGAGGCGGGTCCACGCGGCAGTCCATGAGTACAAGGCACATTTATACGAAATGGTGGGGTATGATGGCCTCAGTGCGTATTGGAGATGGGGCATATAAGGAGGTTTTTGAGAGGCTTGAAGTAACGAACCTTGAAGTGGACCTTTTGGTCCTGAAGGAGGAGTTTCTTCTAGAACTACCTGCCACTCCTACCCAAGAGGATGATTATGTCGAAGACCTCAGGAATGATGCCCAAGTGGATGAAGCAACTCAGGCAGATGACTCTACTTCTTAGGAAATGGGCTACTTCTTTTACTTTTAGTATATATCGATTTAGGTAAGTCACTCTGCTATAAAGCCTCAACTATCAATAAAACATCATTTGATTATTTTTTGTTTATTTTTAAGCATATTTGTACACATGTTACTGCTTCGTCGTAAATCATGTAGTCAAACTTGCATGCTTTGAATTGAATAACAATTTAATCACTTTTACTACTTTAATTTGAGCTAATTGATGCGAACCCACTTGGTATTAAACCGTTCAAACTGTAATAATTGAAGCAGGACCTGTTTAAATGCCATTTTTATATTGAGGTGTATGCGCAAATGAACTTCTTGTGAGTTTGACAAAAGCTTTTGGAGAATCTAGGTTTGCAATAATTTCAATTGCGGATAGTTCGAGATAGGGCATCACCCAACATTATGGTTTTAATTTTTCGAGCCACTTAGGCATAATGTCTATCCTCAATCATGTCATAACATAAAGAGGTTCGCCAGAAACGAGATCGACTACTTAGAAAACTTACGTGATTTTAGCACCGAGATCTCATCACCTAAAACCACTTATGCCATCCATTTTCCTATTGCGAGGGAGTGGTTCTTTCGCTCTTGGAGTACCAACAAAGGATTTACAAAAAAATGTAATCATTTTAACATTAAAAAACATATACATCGGCTAGGAATGGCCTTCCATCTAAATACGAGCCTAGCTCACTGATAATACACCTTTAAGTGTTCAATATTCCATGGATGAGACTGTGTCTTTCCATGCAGGTTCTCAATTCTGTATGTTTTGAGGCGTAGTTCTTCCAAAATGCGATAGGGCCTCTTCTTGTTAGGCCTAAGGTTCCTACGCCTTGTTCATTTGAGGAGACAAGAATTCTCTTCAGTACGAGATCGCCTCACCGAAATGACTTCTTTTTTACTTTAGCATAATAGTAGCGAGTTTAACATGTGAGTCTCTTTCATTTCTTCAAGGAAGTCGTACTCACACTTTCTGAGCACATTGTTTGATACTTCATTAAAATGTAACCGACGAGGAGAAGACATACCTACCTCCACCAGACTCACCGCTGGAGGAAAATAAGCAATGGAAAATAGTATCTTCCTGGTAGTAGTTCTACTGGAGGAATAGATAGACGATAGTACCTAGGGAAGTTCATCAATCCAGGACCCTTTAAAAGCGCCAAGCTTCATTTTCAGAGTATACTTGATAGTTTTGTTGACAGCTTCCACCTGACTATTTGCCCAAAGAAGATGAGGCGTTGAGAAATGTTTCCTAATGCCTAACTCATCGCATAGGTCCCTAAACGTTTTGTTGTTAACTTGTATCCTATTGTCCAATACGATTGAATGGGAAATTCTGAACTAGTAAATAATCTTTTCCAGCTGAATTTAGAAGTGTTGGCCTCAGTGATTTTGGTCAGTGGTTTTGCCTCGACCTATTTAGTGAAATAAATAATGGCGACAATCGCATGACTGACGTTGCCTCTCCCTTTAGGCAGGGGGCCTATGAGATCAATTCCCCACTTTGGCAAAGGGCCAAGGGCTGGATACTACTGTAAGTTCCTGAGAGGGTTATCTTTGAATGGTAGAAAAGTGGTGCCATTTATCTCATCTCCGCACAAGGGTTTTTTATGCTAGTGCGGGGTCCCTCAGAGTGGTTACCACATATCCTTTTATAAACTTCCTTAGGATATAGTTCGTCTATTCCCCTCATGTACATTGTAGGAGTGGCAATAAGTAGTCCCTTTTGTAACGCACATCGTCTTGTAAGATAAAGCGTGTGGCCGGTTTCCTTAGTTTATGGGTCTCTTTTTTACTAACTTACAAAGTCTAGTCTTTGAAATGGGCAATGATGGGTTGTATCTAAGAGGGGTAACTTCAATCCACATTACCTTTTCTCATTTTTAGGTAAATGGGCTAGTTAGATGCTCAATAGATACCATTTTAAGTAGCTCGAAATCCTTACTACTGGCTGACATAGAAATGTTGTCGACATGAGCATTGTTCGTTTGTGGAATCTACATTAATTCGAATTTTTCAAAGGATGGAAGGAAGTCCATTACAAGCTTAAGGTATGCTCTTGTCTCTAGTAGTGAAATGGCCATTCTTTTGGCTCACTACCAATTGAAAATCATTGCTTATAAGTAACCTTTTTACTTGTATCTCTATGGCTAATTTGAGGCCAGCTAGGAGAGCTTTGTATTCAGCAACATCATTGAAGGCCTTGAAGTCACTGTACAATTGAGTTTATGGTCATTTGGGCTTACCAAGACAATTCCTGCCACAGCATCCATTTATCCAGAAGAGCCATCCACAAAAAGTTCCAGGTAGAAGGCTCTATAGGCTCCATTATCGTCTCTATTTCAGGGTCATTGGTAAATTTAGCTATAGAACCACCAGGGCCTGGCATTTGATAGATTTTTTTCCTTTCGAATACGAGGTCGAACTTAGTGAGCACCACATCCCATTTTATTAATCTTTCAGAAGCATAAGCATTTGGAGTACTTGCTTGAGATGGTAGGTTGCCAACATATGTATGCTATGTGCTTGGAAGTATGAACTCACTTTTGTGGATGCGGTAAAAGGGAGAGGGTCAATTTTTCCATTTTTAGGTAACGGGTCTCCATTTGCAATAGTGCCTTGCCCAGATTTTAAACGGGCGATTAGTTGCCACCCCTTCTCTGGCAAGGACAGAACTTATGGCTTCTTCTGACATAGCTAAATAAAGTAGAAGGGGTTCGTCAACCTTGGGTTTGGAGATGAGGCAACCTATCCTAAGAGATTCTTCAACCCTTGGAAAGCCTCTTTACATCCCTCGTTCAGTTTAAAATTTTCCCTCATTTGAGAACCTTGAAGAAGAGAAGGCATATCTGTCGCTTTCGAGACGAAGTGGCTAAGGGCTGCTATACATCCTATGAGTCTTCGAACCTTCTTGGGCTTATGTAGGGACCTCATTTCTATTAGAGCTATGATCTTTTCAGGGTTGGCTTCTATTTCCCTTAAATTGACTATGTAGCCTAGAAACCTTCCTGAAAAGATATCGAATGAACACTTGAGGTGGTTCAACCTCATCATGTACGTCCTCAAATTCTAGAAAGTTTCATCCAGGTGCTAGACATGGTCTTTAGGCTCTATGCTCTTCACTAGCATATCGTCAACATAGACCTCTATGGTTTTGTCAATGAGCTCGATGAACATATTGTTGATGAGCCTTTGATAAGTGGCTTTTTCCTTCTTCAGCCCAAATTGCATCTCTATAATAGTATAGGCCTCGATCAGTGATGAAAGAGGTATTTTCTTCATCTGCAGGGTACATGTAGATCTGATTGTAACTTGAATAGACATCAATGAAGCTTAATATTTCATGACCCACGATAAAGTCTACTAGTTCATCACTTCTTGGCAGGGAAAAACTGTCTTTTGGGTAATCTTAATTAAGGTTGGAGAAGTCTATATGTACTCTCCACTTGCCATTATTCTTCTTCACTGGGGCTGGATTGGTGATCTATTTAGAATATCTGGCTTCTCTGACTAAACTGTTATCTATGAGCTTTGCAACCATTTTCCTTAAGGCCTAATATCTTTCTAGGTTAAGGGCTCCCATTATCTGTCTATGTGGAGAAACTTTAGGATCAATTTTAAGATGACGACAATACCGAACATATCTTCACACCTCCATGCAAAGACATCCAAATTTTCACAAAGAAAGCATTTGAGTTTATCTCTGGCCTCGATGGGTAGATCCCTTAACCACTTTTAATGCTTTGCTAGGATCTTTTGGATCTACTAGGAAACTTTCTAGTTCTTCCACCAGGGCATTTTGAGAGTCGGACTCCATGATTCGAGGATCTAGTTCATAATATAGGACCCTATCTTCAGGGGTTGTCCTTTGTTCAAGGATATTTCATCTTTTAGGAGTTGTCCATTTCTTCAAAGATCCTATATTCTGTAGGGCATCCACCATTTCGACATCTCTTCCTTATTCAGGGGTTCGACCTTCTCTGGTGCATCGGTCATCTCCGTGTCAATTATTATCACATTAATATCACGATATTCAGCTTTTCTTAGGGAGTTCAATTAGTACTATCTAGCCTCCATTTGATCACCTCTAACGATATTGATGCCTGTTTGATGTAGAACATCATGTATAGATGGTGGATGGACACAACAACCCAAAGCTCCTTTTAAAAGGTCTTCCCAATACTCAGTGATAGTCAGATCGGTTGTTAACTACAATAAAATCAATGTAGTGGCTAGCCGTTAAAGGAGGCATACCCATTTCCATTGCTAAAGTTATCTTAACCGTGCGAATGATGCTATCACCGGTAAAATTGTAAAATGGTGATGTCATAGAGGTGAGCTCGTGATCTACGACAATTTTGTCGAATGTAGCCCCAAACAGGATGTTGACTGAGCTCCCATTGTCTGCCAATATCTGCTTCAACCCGTTGCGAGCCACTATAGCTCTTACTACCAAGGCATTGCAATGGGAGAAATATAGACATGTTGTGTCCTCTTGAGTGAAAGTGATGGGATGAACATCTCTGGATTCTCCAGGGCGGTTGTTGACTATGAGGCTCATCATTGAAAGATCTTTCGCCTCCCTCGCATAGTTCATTTGGGAATTTCTAGTTTCGCCACCAACATAAGGCCTTTAAAGATGGTGTCTATTTATTGTATGGGCTTGATGTCCCTATCTACATGGGGTTCCCTCCTATGCTTGTTCCCATCTCGTGGACTTTACCTATTTACCTCTCTTTCTCGGAGAAGAGACGTCTCCGAGGGTTGCATTGCCTCATCTCAAGCAGGTTGTTGTCATTGCCTATATGGGGATGTATTTCTCCTTGTGGTGCGATCGTCTTTAGGACGATATGGTAAGAAAGTGTAGTCCCATGTATTATGTAAGGAACTTTGATGATAAGAACAATAAGTCATATTTCTAAGCTTATTGCTTCGACCTCTTTTTCTCTCTCTACTCCTAGAGTATGTGGTTGCCTCGGTACTGCTGGTGTGATAGTCAATGTGGTGGAAAGTAAAGGCCAGCAGATGTTTGGGCCATTGCATGCCCATCTTGATTCTATTGGTGGTCTACCAAATGAGATGTATGGCCTCTTCTCCTTTGTCTATGCGGGGGTAAGAGTCCCATATTGGCTCTATTATGCTAATCAATCAATTCTTCATTGATGATATCGTAACTTATCATTTCCAACGGTGCATCATGGGTAGTTAGGTTGGCTTTTTTCACACACTCCAAAATCTGGCATTCATGTTGAGTCCTTCCCTTAAGGATGATAGGGCCTCCCTAGCGGCGACTTGTATGCGATAAGTCATCTCATCAGTGAAACATGATAAGAAGCTTTTCGGGATCCCATTAGATTACCGCCTCATATCCCAGAGGCATTGGATGGGGGCTTATTTTTCCTTACTGGCTGTATAGCGCTTTAGGAATGTCTTTTTTAAATCTGGCCAACTCTTGATACCCCTCTTTAATATTCTACTATACCACATTTTAGCTGCTTCACTCAAAGTTAAGTGGAAGGCTCTGCATTTTACCACCGAAGAGGCTTCTTTCAGACTCATATAAGTCTTGTAGTTGTTGGGGTGTTTTGTCGAGTCACATTTTTATTCATATTTAGGGATCTTTGGAGGCATGAAGTGATTAGGTCCATGAGCATCTCTTAAGGGCTGGGAGAAAGGTAGGTCGTCATCGTCGTCCAGGTTATAAGACCTTTGGGGTCCAAATGAATATTCATCCTTCTCCGCTTGATACTCTTGCCTATTTCTGGGTGGAAGGGCTTGACTTTGGCCTTATATGTGTTCATGTGGCCTATTTTTAAGCTCCTAACGCGACCTATAGGTGTATACGAAGGGCTGATCCTGTTAAATAGGTTGGGATCGTTGGGGCCTTTGTTTGTACTTAGGGAAAAATTAAACTGGGTTTTCCTGAATAATATGGTCGATAATTTGACGAAGTGTCTACCCCGCTTCCTTTTCTAGGGGGCTCACATCTCTAGCATGGTGTTGGGATGGAGCTCTTTGACTTTGTACTCCATCTTTCTCTTGAGCAAAATGGTCATCTTAGGGTGCATATGGGTGCCTGAGAGCCAGCTTGATGCATGTGTCTAAGGAGTAATTGCATGGCTGCCTGTAGTGGTTATCTTCCTAGTGAGTTGAGCTGCAATCTTTGATCTACCTCGCCCATAGATGAACAATTTTGAGTTTATGTGTAATCTATTGTTGGGATTACAAGATCATGATTTGCATGTACGTACAAAAATATGTCGAACAGGTTGATATTGGTTCACTCATACGAATAATCACCTCAGGTACTTTGGGGCGTGCTGAGATGAGACAAAGTGATTGTGTTGTGTACATTATCCGGTCACCTTGATGACATATCCAGATGAGATTACAATAAGTAATCGAAATAGATTTTGCTTTCCATAAAACCTGTTTAGTAGCCAAATCAAGTTCTCAATTTGAGATTATCTGGAGAAATGAACATAAGGATAACTCAAGTCAGGTATCGAGGATACCTGAACTAGGATATGTTCAGTGTTATTTGTTTATAAAGAATATGACATACACCCTAAGAAAGAGAGAAAACATTATAGCATATGTTCCATACCACGTATGATGTTACAACCAATATTGGATAAAATGAGTTAATGGATCCCCGCTTCCTCACTGTGTGAAACCTTGAGGTTTATATAGTATCATATATACCCTTATGACTTTTGACTATTTCTTGTGATTTTATTTAAGTTTTTTCTACTTTAGCATGTTACAAATGACTATAATTGATTCGATTTGATGGGACATGTCTAGGAAAGTAGCTGATTTAAAGTTGAAGGATTCTAGTAGGAAAGAAAAACTATTTTGACCAACATTTATATTTGTATTCATTGGCTAGACAATTGTGTTTAATTATTTAGGGTATAGGGCACAATTGTGAATACAATTATACGATGTGGGGTTCAAGTATGTTCCATAAATACACGAGGGATCGAAAATACTTTTGAATTAATATTGGAAAATGAGTTTGGGGTATAGCGAGACGTAATATTCCTCTAGTTGAGCTACTATATATCCATAACAGGTTTATAGTATTGTGAGCTCTAATATTACTTTCCATAAATATTCAAGGGATCGAAAATACTTGAATTAATGTTGATAAATGAGTTTGGGGTATAGCGAGATGTAATGTTTTTCTAATAGAACTACTATATATCCTTAATAGGTTTATAGTACCATGGGTTCTAATATTACTCACTAGTTACACGATCTATTTGCTATATGAATTTTTGTGAGATAGAATTTGAGAAAGATCTAACGTGTGATATTCATTGTCATTTGGTTTTTGGGTCAAGTCCACCATGTGCGAGTGGGAGATGTTGGAAAATACAGGTCGTGGATCGCCCATGTCAGATAACCCTACTCATAAGATATCAAAGGATTGGATGGAGTAGTTTGAATTTAGAACTCAAACCTACATCTGCTATTATTTGTCTAGCATTTTGGATAGAGAGAATGGAAAAAAAAAGTTGAAATTCGTATGAAAAATCACACATAAATTGGAAAGGTACTAAAACCATTGTTTTGGCAAAGAAACTCACAAATTAGGCAAATGGATCAAAACCTCCACGGGTTTTACTCAAAACCAATCACGCAACCTCCAAATTGGCAAACATACCACATATTCGGACTCAGCAGGCCCGAAATGTGCAGACTGGGTTGGGTTCCTTCTTGTCGGACATTTCACGTGCCGCTATTCGCGCCACCGACCATCCGGCGAGTACGTCCATGCGTGACCTCCACTTGCTATTTCCAACGCTCTGATCTTAGCAAGACTATTTGTTCCTTCATCTGGGATTTTTACTGCTACTCAGGCTCCATGATCTTATGCTTCAACGCTTAATTGTCAACTCACTATTACTCAGGCTGAAAGGAATCAAAGGAAATAATTTCCTATTGCTCTAGTTTAGGTTTCTTTTCATTTGCTCCCTATTCATTTTCAGGCTAAGAGAATACTATTTGCTATAGCTAAGGCTATTTGGCTCCTACTTCATATTGACGAAGCAACTTCTGATCTTCGACGACCTAGTGAAGCGCAGTATGTATTGAGATTGATCTGGAATGTAAAGTTCCTGATAGAGTATGGATTGAGAGGAAAAGATGGGGGATATTGGCAGCCTGTTGTATATGATAAGGTACAGACTTTTGCTTTCGATGTAGACACTTCAGACATTCGGATGAGAGTTGTTCTAGTGGTTTACATCCTGCCCCACCATCTGTGGATCCGGTTGTTGTTGACCCAACTTATAGGCCTAATCCAGTTTTGGCTAAGGATAATGGGAAGGTGAAGAAGGTTGGGACTACGCATCGCCAGAGATGGATGCCTATTAAGAGAAATCAATTGAGACAAGACAGTACATCATATGTGTTTCTCATTCCACTCCTCAGACTGTTACCACTATTGGTCATATTATTCCCGTCGCCACAGTTACTACATCACATATATCTACTAATCATATGGCTCATAGTCTTTATAATGATCCACTTAATATTAGCAATATTGCTCCACATATTACTACCTCTCTACCATCAGATCATTCTACAGTTGCTCCCATTAAGGTGGATACTCAGAGTTCTCACGTTATTATATCAGCTCCTCATTTAGCAATTCAGTCTCTAGACCCCATCAGCAGTGCTCCTATGATGGTTAGTTCTATATATTTTGATCATCTCTTAGTTGATATGTTAGAGATGCCATATGGTTATGTAGAGTTAGATGTTCCAGTTATCTCTGCACCTTGTCAGCAGAATATGGAGGCTTTTTTTTTACTATAGATCAGTCAGATTTTGATGTTTTTTCTCATATTGAAGTTCATCAACAGGGTTCATATCGTCGATCTTCTATTGATGACTTGGTAAGTATGGTTGGTAGGACATATGATGATGGTTTTGTCCCAGTTGGTCGGAAAAGAAATTCGAAAGCTATCGATACTTCATTTTCTAGGATGGTGACCAAGAGTCGGTCACAAGATACCTCTTCACACACATCTAGATGAGTACTATCATATGGAATGCGAGAGTTGTAGCTAGTATAGCTACTCGTCGGTGCCTGAAGAGACTTATACAGCTTCATCAGGTTTATCTTTTAGTTATACTAGAGCCTTTTGTTCTTCAACATAGATTTGTATATATTTGACGATATCTGTGCTTTGACACGGGAATTCAAAACACGTTGAACAAGATCTGGTTTTTTTGGAACCTGAGGACTACTGTCACTGCTATTGTTGATCATCCCCAGTTCGTTCACGTTAGAGTTGAGGATCCCAG
>CAIGRT010048743.1:0-11782 GCA_903798405.1 Fraxinus platypoda | reverse complement strand
AAATTAGACGAGCCCACGAGCCGCTCGACGATCGACTCGCCTTGGGCGAGCTCGAGCACGAGCCGAGCTCGCCCAAGATCCAACGAGCCGAGCTTAAGCTCGGCTCGTGCTCGTGTGTGTATGGGCCGAGCGGGCTCGGCTCAACCCATTGACACCCCTACCGCTAGCACAGCCCATTGACACCCCTACCGCTAGCACCTTTATTTTCACCACCCACCCCATGCCCATTTCTAGGGCCGTGTTCCAGGGCTTCTTTTCTTCCTGGTCCAATTTTCAAGCCCAATTGTTGTGCTACGCTATAAGCATATCGTGGGTCTTTTTGGTTCGAATAAGGCCCGGTATGGACCAATGGTTCGGGTCGACCCGGCTGGTGGCAAACCCATATTGACATCACTTGCACTATCTATATATTCCTCATCAGTCATCATCACTTTCACGAAAACCCTACACTTCAGAGAAATTTCCGATCACTGATTCACTGGCAACAAATTGAAAAAACCCTAGGTTTTTGAATGATCATTTCTCATTTTTCTTCTCCTTCATTCATAGAATTTTGCAATGGGTGCAAGTCGGAAACTACAGGGAGAGATCGATCGCGTTCTTAAGAAGGTCCAAGAAGGTGTCGACGTCTTCGATAGTATTTGGAACAAGGTCCTTTCTCTTTCTTACTCTCTCACTATTCTTATTTTAGTTTTTACTTTTTTATAATTGTTTGGTTTTTATTTTATTTTATTATTATTATTTTTTTCAGGTCTACGATACGGACAACGCGAACCAGAAGGAGAAATTCGAGGCGGACTTGAAGAAGGAAATAAAGAAGCTTCAGAGGTACAGAGACCAGATTAAGACATGGATACAGTCCAGTGAGATCAAGGATAAGAAGGTCCACTCTCGACTGTTGATTCTGTCCCTGCATTTTTCTTCTAGTACCGTAAAATCATTTTGTCTGATTTGTTGTTTTATTTACTTTTTAAGTTTCTGAATTTTCAGGGCCTGTTTCTAATGGCATTAGTTCACTTGCTTAGTTCATTTTGGTAGTCATCAATCTCACAACGTGTATTTGATGTCGTGGAATTAGTCCATGAACATAAAGCTTTTGAGTCACATAACTGCAGTCTGCAGCTGCATTGTTAAATTTTGAAATATTTATTATTTGCTGGTAATGTGTGGGGTCATTCTTTTACATAGAGTTAATGTTTATTGAAACTAAGTTTAATGATTAAGGGTCAGTATCACTCGTTCACAAAGGAATAGGTATCGTGTACAAAGTTTGTAAATCATGTCATAAGATTGTGCATGCTATTAGTTATTATATTGATTTTTCTTATAATTTAGTAGATTGCTATACATAAATGTGCTCGATATACTTATAAGGAAACCTATCCAACATGCATGACTTTACTTATTTTACTTGTAAGAAGCTTATATTTTTTTCTCCAAGCCACTCCAAACATGCTCTAGATCATAAACTGCTGCAATGTAAGTTTATTAGAAAAAGAATCAGGAAGATATAAAATTGTTCTCTATGGTTCTGTTGGATCTTAGAGATTATAACTCCAACCCAAGAATCTGTGCTTGCGTATCTGTAGCGAATGTTGTTGAAGTTAGTGGTCATGTTTTTGAACCGAGTTTCATCTTTTAGCATTTGTGGAGTAGCTTGTGCAAGTGGTAGCAGGACTTTTGTGAGTGAGAAGTTGAGCAAGTGACATATCTAAGTGATTATCCTTACTTCGTCTATATCATAAACAGCAGTAATTTTCTGATACACATCATTGATTCAACAATCATTTTGAGTATATTAGGTTCTAAGCATTTTATATTTTGTTTAGCTGTAAAACCTGTGTGCCTTTCTCTACTTCTAGTTGTAAACTCAGAGGTAGATAGAACTAGTTAATAATTGATTAATTCCCTTTCATTTAAATCGCTAACAGTTCTAATATGTTTTGATCCACAGCATCGATTCAGCATGTGTGTTGAGTATTTAGGCTTTAAACATTTTGTTTATAAAATTAAGCTGAGCTCATATTTTGCTCAGTTGTAGACACACATTTTTAGTATCTTACTGTTACTCCTTTTTGCATATCTTTTTCACCAGGTGTTCTTTTCCCTTTTCTTTCAATAATATCATCATCTGAACTGAATTTTTGCATAATTTCTGAAATAGTCTACAAAGTTTATGCACTTGTTTAATGCCATCATTCCGAGGTTGACAATGGATTTTCTTCTGATACATGTTGACATAGGTTAGTGCCTCTTATGAGCAGGCTCTGATGGATGCTCGCAAGCTTATTGAGCGTGAAATGGAAAGATTTAAGATATGTGAAAAGGAAACTAAGACGAAAGCATTCTCAAAAGAAGGCCTTGGCCAGCAACCTAAAACGGTAGGCATTACACTGCTCTTATGCTGTTTTTGATGGTTCCCTTTTTTTATGATTGACTTTATGGATTTGCTCTGTTTTAGAAGATTTTGGAGTTATGTGAATTAAGACCCACTAAGGGGCAATATTTGATTGTGCATGTTTAGATAGGCAATATTAACTAAAACGGTAGGCATTACGCTGTCCTTTTGCTGTTTTCTACAGTTCTCATGTTCTATAATGTTCACCATTATGGATTTCCTCTGATTTAGGAGATTTTAGAGTCTTTTGTATAAAAACTCATTAAAATAGCAATCTTTGAGTATATAAGTGTTACGTTCGTCGATTGCATGTCCCTAGATGTGTTGTTTAAAGTCGTGTTAATATTGGTGCTTGTGATATTCAATGAACATATACATTGTACACATTGCAATGGTGAAGGTAGAAATGAGAAATTTTCTTGTTCTATATTGTTTTAACTTCCGTTTTGTTTTGTTTGTATTTGCTCTTTTGCAGTTTTGTTAAGGAAATTTTAAAGCTTGTAACTGCGTGATAAATTTCATCATCTCTTCTAGTTATAATTTCAGGTAGTGTTTATATTATTTTTTCCTTGTGCTCTAGGATCCGAAGGAAAAGGCTAAATCGGAGACAAGAGATTGGTTGAACAATGTGGTATGCACCTGAGACTTTGCTTACTGTTTCTTTTTATTGAGTTGCTTGATCTGGAGTCATGTAGCGTACGGAAATATTTCACTTTCTGTTTCCTTTTGCATCCTTTTTGGTTCTCCTCTTTGCTTTTTGGTGATTTAAAGTCTTCCATCAATCTAAATAATTAGTTGTTTGAGAACCATAGCAGCCTTTTATGGTTTGATTACTAGAAGTTAAGATGAGAAGGGAAGCACTTTGTTCCCTATGCTTACCATAGCATTTATTGTTTGATTGGAATAGCTAATTCAGCATTTGGGTATAGCTTTATTCTCAGCAGCTAGATTTTTCTGTTTAACTATTTATATATTTGCTAGCATTTCATAATATATTATTTTAGCAATTTACAATAAGATAATCTTGAAATAATTTTCAAGTTGTTATTTTCCCATTGAGTAGGTTGGGGAGCTGGAAAATCAAATTGATAGCTTTGAAGCCGAAATAGAGGGTCTTTCTGTTAAGAAAGGGAAAACAAGGCCTCCCAGACTGGTATACCAGGAAGGAATAACATCTTTGTGCCAGTGATCTGTTGTGTACTTACTGTAGCTTATGAAATATCTTTATTCGCAGACGCATTTGGAGACATCCATTACGCGGCATAAGGCTCATATACAGAAGCTAGAACTGATTTTGAGGCTACTAGACAACGATGAATTGAGTCCGGAGCAAGTCAATGATGTTAAGGATTTTTTGGATGACTACGTTGAACGGAATCAGGTCTTTATCATATATTAAGAAATTGCTTTCTTAGCCATCCATCAATAGATGACATTTATCAACATGCTTTGATTCATTACCCTGTTAACGTGATTGTGATTTTTTGAATGATTCAGAGAGATACAATTGTGATCTTGAATATAATGTAAAAAATTGAGGAGAATAGATTTATATTGCCTCTTTCTTTGGATTTTCCTTAAATGTATTTGTTTCTTGTTTGACTATTCTATTCTTGTTTTTGAATTGCACATATTGATCTCTGTCTTTCTTTTGCGTATAATTTTGTAGGAGGATTTTGACGAGTTCATTGATGTTGATGAACTTTACAGTTCTCTACCTTTAGACAAGGTGGAGTCTCTTGAAGAGCTAGGTCCAATCGGTATCCCTGCTCTCCCAAAGGTGAACTATTTCTCCCATATGTCACTCTCCTTTTTGTTCTTTTATGTGTGAAGTCAATTTATATTTAGTTCTTCATATGCTTTTTGGCAATAAGTTTTTTTTGGTATATATGGTATTCTTAATTGTCATACATATGCAGAAACATTCCAAAATTGAATATTTGGAGTTACTACTGACCATGGTTTACTAATATAACATAACTATATGTGTATGTTGTAGTTAACATTTTGAAAGAATACTTGGTTTTTGAAACTGTAAGCGTTGATATTATCTTGAAGAGACATTGTTTTTTTCTTTTTGATACCTAGTCATATGAACTTTTCACGCACGGTGACGAAGTGCAAGGGTAGAAGGCTAGATGATAACCTTTAAGCTATTCGACTATGATTCCTGATAGTGCCCTTTTTTCTATCTTTTCTCCTATCAAGGTTGTGCGTGAGATGTGTACTGTAATGAACACCGGCATATTTTGTCTTTCCTATGAGATGATAAGGCTAAGTTGGAGTAGAAACTGTAATTCCATTTTTTTCTCTGTTGGCAGGGTGTTAGTGCCTCCATTGCAGTTTTAAACACGAAAAATTCTTTCGCTGCAACATCTGCTCAAGCTTCAGTATGTTCATTCTTTACCCCAGTGTTAGGTTGACCGTCTGTGTAGATTTTTTCTAGGGATGGGGGAGAAGAAGATTCCCTTAGTGAGTTTCCGGCCAAAACCTTAAGAAACTATTGGTTCCAAGACATCAAGAGAAATTTTTGTGATACATATCAACTTGTCTTGAACCCTTATAGCAGGCACTAACCATGTTTTTTGAGGTGCCTACTGGAACAGTTTTTAGACACATGCAAACTTAGAGCATGTTTGGTACCGATTAAAATCAAATTAAAATTGAAAATATAGCCGTTATTGGGTCCCACTCATCTAATAAAAGTCAACAATAACGGCTAGTTTTTCAATTTTAATCCGATTTTAATTTCTACCAAACGGGCTCTTATTAATTTTAACATGATGTGGTTTAATGTTCATATATTGGTTAATGGTCTGCTACGTAATTATATTCTGAGCTTGTTTGGGAAGGATTAAAATCCAATTAAAATTGAAAATATAGCCGTTATTGGGTCCCACTCATCTAATAAAAGTCAACAATAACGGCTAGTTTTTCAATTTTAATCCGATTTTAATTTCTACCAAACGGGCTCTTATTAAAGCTGAGCTGGAGATTATCATGTTCAGTTCTGTCAACTGTTTGTCAATGCATGTGCTGGCTGGTCAGGAAAAACTCGTAGAATTCAGTTTTTGTTCAGAACAGAGTTAGCACTTAGCAGACTGCTAAGGAAACACTTTAAACAGAAATATAATGATTGAGAGAAACACACTAGGGAATCAAGAGAAAAATTGAGGCAATTTATATATATTTGAAATATAACTTACATAAATCTTAAAAACCACTTGAGTTATTTTGTTCACAAACACATTTGAACAAAAGTTGTTATAGTATTGGAGTTCTATGCTCCTACCTTGCTAGTTCTCTCACTCGTGACTATTCCATTTTACATTTCCTTAATACTGTATATCGGTTGTTTTTTTTCCCCACCAATTGCGGCGTGTAGAGATTTATTCTTCGAGGACTTACCGAAGATCTTGCTTGTTTGAGATTTTTCTAAACGGACAAGAATTATATGTAGCCTATGTTTGACCCCTTTTTATAAAAACTCACTTGTCCAAAACCCATTTTCAACGACACATTCTCTCATAAAATAATTTTACACATAAATCGAAAACTTTTCTTTATTTTTTAACCACACTCACTATTCCAGAACACATTTTCTTTCAAAAATGGGGCTCAAACGGGCGTAAATCTTTGTTCTTTTCTGTTTTTTCTCTGTTTTCCCATCTATCTATGGAGTAGGTAAATGACTTCCATTGTAGGTCACTTAGGCATAAAAGAAAACTGGTTCCCTGTGACACTAAATTGCAGGTCAATCTATGCTTAGTTACCATCTTTTGTTATTTTATCATTTGACTAATGAGCTTAGCATCTTCATAGTTTATACAATCTTGAATATATCTGTTATTCTTGTACATAGGCACTATAGTTCTCATGTTCCATTCATTAGGCATCATTTTCTCTTCATGATCATTGAATAATGTAGTCTGTCCTAAGATACCCCTCTTGTCTACACACTTCCCATACTAGCGTAGAGATTTTATTTGGATGAATTACTTTCCACATCTTTATTTTCTCTTCGTCTCAGAATCATCATGGTTCCTCGAGATTCACGCTAGACATTCTGTTAAATATTTTTGTTCATAATTCTTCTCCTTCCATTCTCATCATTATGCAATAAAATTGTTTGGTTTTTATCCTTGCTACCTTGGTTTGTTTCACTCCTCTTTCTCCTTGGCCGATATACATTAGTAAAGCTTTCTCGCTCTTCTTTACAACACTGTTTTGGGGGATCAAATAGAAAAGAGAAATTATTCCATTGAGAGGAAAAACAAAACAGCAAGTTAGCAGCATATCGAACTAGTTTTTCAGAGCAACATGAAATACATTGTAGTGGGGGCATACCTTAATGTAAACCAAGTTGCTTCTGCATCATTATCCAACAATGAAATACCAAGTTGTTTCTGCTTCATTATTAACTCCTTTTTGCTTTTCTGAGTGCTTGTGCATTTAGTTAATGTATCTGACATATAGCATCACTTGATGCTATCTCTAGGCCATAGTTACTACAATCCAACAGGGTGCTTCTGTTCAGGAACAAGTAGATGAAACAGCTTCCCAGGACAGTAACTCTGATACAGTTGCAAGAACCCCACCTCCTAAAAATAGTGCACTCAGTTCTTCTGCACCACAAACGCCATTAGGAAGCCATGCTGCTACTGGTACTGAACTGGATCAACCATATATTTGCTGGTAAATCGGCTCCTTTGTTATTCTTTCAGGCCTGAGTCCCTTAAGTTGCTCTAAAAGTTGCAGGTGCGGCTGTAGATTCATCTGCAGTGACCATGTCAAGTGTGGTAGAGGAAGAGGAAACCTTCCCTGGTCATAAAGCATCCATAGCTATTGCTGAAACTGGATTAAGGAGTGTTAATAGAGCTGCTATATCCAGCCAACCTTCCTCTACTATCCCAAGTAGTTCTGGCAGTACAATTTCCAGCAGTGGGGCCCTTGGTACTTTCCCTTCAGCTTCTGAAATAGGGAAAAGAAATATTTTAGGTCCTGATGAAAGATTGGGGAATGGCAGCATGATGCAGTCTCTTGTTTCCCCTGTCGGTAACAGAATAATCTTGCCACAAGCTGCCAAGGCTAACGATGGACTGGGCTCATCAGAGACTGGTAATGTTAGTGAGGGTGGAGTTATGGGTGGCAGGGTTTTTTCTCCGCCCGGAGTTACTGGTGTACAATGGAGGCCTGGAAGTTCCTTTCAGAACCAAAATGAAGCGGTATGTGCAACTCTCTCTCTCTCTCTCTCTGACACACACCTCTTTTTCTATTTTATCGAATAAGTGGCAAAACTTGGTGCTCTGGTAAGAATTGTGCCATTATTGGTACGTTATCAAGAATTAGGGTCATTTACTGTTTAAGGGATTGCTCTGTTTTGCTGTATGTCTTGTGCATTTTTAATCTCAAGGGGAAGGGATGTTCTGAAGCATGATTTTTTACTATTATATGTTTTCTGCAATCCATTCATATGGAATCATATTATTATATCTCTCTGGATCTTCAGGGGCAGCTTCGTGGCAGAACTGAGATTGCTCCTGATCAGAGGGAGAAGTTTTTACAAAGATATCAGCAGGTACAGCAACAAAGTCAGACAAATCTTCTTGGGATGCCTTCTCTTGCTGGAGGAAAGCAGTATGCCACACAGCAACAGAACCCACTCTTGCAGCAGGTACTCTTTTCTGGGTTTCTTCCTGAAGTTTCCTGCCTTTTACCTTTCATTTGCATTTCTTTATTTGTTTGTTTTTCTTCCTTCTCTTCTGTAGCCAGTTTTATGTGAATGTTTAGACAAACAAGTTTATTCGAGGTTGAATGATATTTGATCTTTTGCGATGAATTCATGAAATCTTGAAGGTTATTCCTTGGATATTTTATGATTGAACATCGCTCCCTCCAACACACACACACACACTTGGGATTATGTATTCCTTTATAGTTTCAAAGCTAGGAATTTTCTCGTGACTGCTTTTTTCACTTTTACATGCACTGATACAATTGGTTAAATTTCATACTCATCCTCTAATATCTTTTAAAGGGGCTATTATATTGTTTTTAATGACTCCCAATAATTTTTTAAAAACATAAAAGTCGATATTATAAAGAGAGAAGATTTGGTATGGCATAGTTGCGTAGAACAAAGTGCTTGTTCGGTAATGCTTATAAGCTGTGGGTCTTACAGGAATGTGTGAATAGTAAGTTGTGGGTTTTACGAAATGTGTGGAAAAAAAATGTTTGACTAGTTTAAATTATAATTAAACTTTGACAAACATGCTCAATTTCTTTTCTATTGGCTTTCTTGATGTACGAATTTGTGCTTAACGTGATGCAATAATTTCAGTTCACTTCTCAAAGCTCGCCTGTCGCTACTCAGCTTGGGTTGGGAGTCGGCGTCCAAACTGCAGGTCTTAACAATGTTATATCACCCGCTTCATTGCAGCAGCAGTCAAGTGCAATCCATCAACCATCTAATCAACAGGCGCCTATATCCACAGTATCTAGGGAGGCTGGTAATTTTTGATAATTTTTTGGAGTTCATGTCCCTCATATCCATATCATGTAGCAGTTATGGCACTTAACACGCCAAAGCTTAGAATATTGAGTTAAATCAATTTTTAGATTTGAAGTATGTTAACCTGTGGCCAATTTTGTTCCCTCCCTTATTTCGATAACCCACCCAGCAGCCACCGCTGCTGAAAAAATTAGGAAAAATCCCACTTGAGAAATCGAAGACAATTTGGTAGTTCCTTTTAAGTGCAATCCCCAAATTCTAGCTTTGAATGGAAAATAAGTATATTCTTCGTTCTTAGGGAAAGGCAAATGTGATAAAAGCACAATACTTCACATGTAAATATCTATTTTTGGTCACTTCTTGAAGTCCAGAAGTTCACTTATTTTGAGAGATGCGACAGTGTATCTTCAGCTAATTTTTAGACTAAATCTTTGATCCACGGTATTGAATTTTGGAATTCCCTGAAAATTTATAGCTTCTTTTCGATATCCCATGTCTTTTGAATTCTTTTAAATGCTATAATTATACTATTGCATGATTTCTGCTTATATTTCTGGGAAAAAGCCTGATCACGAACTTAAGCTTGATATAATGTAAAAATATCCGCGAAGGGAGCATTCAAATATATGTCATATTATTTATATAATAATTGTCATTGCTCGTAGTTCATTTGCCATCACGATACCTTATTATGCCAAGCATTAGAAGTGGAAGTGTTGCCCATTCTTTGGAGATTCCTCACTAAAAGGAAATTTAGGGCACAAATCTCCAGCTATGTTGTAAAATATTTTCCATTGTCTGATATGGATAGAGTTCTACGCGATTGTAGCATCTAAAATTCATAAGCATATGGAAATATTTCTGAGACTACTGAATATGATAAATTGTTTTGAAGGGTTATTTGTTCATTACAACATCTTGATGCTGTGATGTTGTTTGTAACTGTGCAGACGCAGGCCTCACAAAAGTCGAGGAGTTGCAGGAACAACAACCTATTTCTGAAGACTCAGCAGCAGAATCTGGTTCAAACTCTGGGCTTGGAAAGAATCTCATGCAAGAGGATGATTTGAAACCTTCTTACGCATTGGATGCACCTGTACGTTTAAACATCTTTTGTTTACATCTACAACTGTTGAGTTATTTTTCTGAGAAATTGATGCAGTCAACTAAGCTGTTGTTATTTTTGCAGCAAGCTGGAGTTACTGGCTCACTTGTTGAAACGTCTCAGGCGATGAGGGATACTGATCTTTCTCCAGGGCAACCTTTGCAATCCAATCCACCTTCTGGAAGTCTGGGTGTTATTGGTCGAAGAGGAGTCTCTGACCTTGGCGCCATTGGTGATAGCATCACTGCATCAGCTGCAAATCCTGGAGGATTTCATGATCAGTTATACAATTTGCAGATGCTGGAGGCTGCTTACTATAAACTTCCTCAACCCAAAGATTCTGAGCGCGCAAAGAGCTATACCCCAGTATGAAATTCGCTCTTGCCAAATTTTGTTATTCGTTGATTTTCTTCTTCACTAAATCTTCCAGTGTTTTCTTCTGCTATATACAGAGACACCCTGCAGTCACCCCTTCAAGCTTTCCTCAAGTACAGGCACCTATTCTCAATAATCCTGCCTTCTGGGAACGCCTTGGATCCGATACTTATGGCACCGATGCTTTGTTTTTTGCATTTTACTACCAACAGGTTCTTTTCTTTTCCTCTTTTGTCTTTAATTTTTATTTTTTTGAAAGTCTTTCATTTCTCATTGCTTTTGAAATTTTTAGTAGTTTCAATGATTTTGTTCTCATTTAACCAATGTATGCAGAATACTTACCAGCAATATCTGGCTGCAAAGGAATTGAAGAAGCAGTCTTGGAGATACCACAGAAAGTACAACACATGGTTCCAACGACACGAGGAGCCAAAAGTGGCCACAGATGATTTCGAACAGGGGACATATGTGTACTTTGATTTCCATATTGCCAATGACGAACAACATGGATGGTAAGTTTATCCAAACACTATACGTCCATTTGTACATTACTCCATGTATTTTTTTGCACAGTAACTCGATTTCCATCTGAAACCTTTAGAATCTTGCCGTCCAGAGATTGAAAATGGCTCCTTGTCCTGTCATCGCGTCATTACAATTACTAGCTTTACATAACTGAAAGCTTTTACCCCTAAACTGTATAAAAATGGTTTCTTTTGCTGTGTTTGTGTGCATCAGCGAGTTTAATTATATGGCAGACGTAATTCTAATCTCTTTTAAGAAAATTATCCTTTCAGGATTTTCAGTTCTGTTTTTGCTTTTCTCAGGTGCCAGAGAATCAAGACTGAGTTCACATTTGAGTACAGTTTTCTGGAAGATGAACTTATTGTGTAGAATCCGCGTAGCATTCACTGCTGGTTCAAACCGTCCTGATTATCGACCAACTTCAAGTAACATGAATTAATGTTATTTCTTTTGACAAAGTAAATCCATTTGGATTTATAATGTTAAATGCATTTCTCAATAAACTCATGGGGATTTAACATCACTGCATTTTATACTATAAAGTATCTGGATAAATCAGCTTAGAGATGGTTCAATTCAACATTTTTGCCTGTTACGTCTTTATGATTTGGAATTATGTGCCCAATCTGCTAATGCAGCTTTGTCACGGATTTGACCCCTTAAGTCGTGATAGTCACCTGGCTGCCCGGTTCTGAAGAAACCCGAACCGAATCAAAATTTTCGGGTATTTAATAAATGGAACCGTCGGGTTCAAATATAATTATGGAACCGTTCGGGTTCGGTTCCATTCAGTTCGGTTCGATTTGGTTCTATTCGGTTTTCAGGTTCTGTACAATAATTAATTTTTTTTTATATTTACATCGCTACA
>CAIGRT010048733.1:0-11096 GCA_903798405.1 Fraxinus platypoda | reverse complement strand
GGTCAAAATAATCATATTCAAAGCTTTTGAAAAAAGAAAACAATTCCCTCAATCAAAGGAATGTGAATCGGAAATAAAATTCAAGTATGATATGTTTGTACACAAAATTAGGACAAAATCATGCCTTTATATGAATAAAGGCATATGTGAACAATAAATTTGAGAGGATTACACACTTTAATTGTATCATTGGCCTCTAACTTTTATTTATTGTTACACAGTCTTAATATTAACCTTTCATCCATCGGCAAATCTTGTCTTTAATGATGATTTTCATCCAAAAATTTTGTTATATGCTTTAAAACCATGGACAAGTATTTAAAAATAATTTTGATTTTTTTTTTTGCTCATTAAATACTCTTATTCCCTCTTAACTAAATCTTTGACAGAAATCGTTATTAGAGACCATATGTATTAATTAATGAAATACTCAAGAATACAATGAAAAAAATTTGGGGACATAAGTGTGACAATTACTAAATGTTATGAACATTTCATACAATTAAAATGTTGTAGAATATTCTATATCACATTATAAATTCTTATTGTAGAATATTTTGGACAAACAAGTAAATAACTAAAGAAAGATCCGTGGATGTTGTTTGTAACTCGTGCATGTGAACTAATGTGAATGAGTCAAATGTCGGTATATCTCATTTTTAAGTTATAATGTCTAGTCTTCAATATATATCGTAATTACGTCAAAGAAAAATTGCAAAGATATCAATAACATAATTTGATAGACGAAAAAAAGTGTGTCTCTGCCAATGAAAAGGATTAACAATTTTAACTTTTAATTGTTGTGAATCTTGTGATATAAAAGTAATGAAAGACCTAATTGTGGAGATGTGTGAACGAAGGAACCTGTTGAGATTTTTAAAAAATCCCTAAATAGTGCGCAAATATATAATCGGAAAGAATCATTAAAATTGCTAATTGCTGGGATTAACCTTAATCTTTCAACATTGGTTCATGTATTTGTTCACATGCCTAAGCTAATTGAATTGGCCGTAATATAGGCACAAGATCGTGGTGTAGCAGCAAAAACGCAAGTTAGAAAGCACATTGTTGGAGGAGAGATATTTGGTGATTTGAAAAATATTTGTTAATATTGAAGAAAATATTATGGCGTGATATAGGGAATATTGGTTGATGATAATTGAAATGTTTCCATGATTTGTTATGTTCTTTCCATGTTTTCCATAATTTGTTATATTCTTTCTGTGATTGTCTCATCTATAATAATGCAACCTTGTTGAAATATGACTATATAAGTGAATATAGTCTTTTTTTCTTCTCCCGTGGATGTAATTCTTTGTGTTCTTTCTTATATATTTTATTGAATTCTTCACACGTTATTTGCATGATTGATGCTTATTTTATTATTTGTCAATGTTGTCCTAAAGGGTACAATATTTTCGTAAAATTTATAAATCATTTATAGATGATCAAACTTCATATTTAATCGTACATTTTAATAAACTTATAAAAATTATATATCAACTTATTCACTTATTATTTTTATCTATTCATAAATTAAATATTTATATTTTCTTCCAAAAATAAGGCTACGTCATCAACTTTCATGTTGCCTTGAAATACGTTTGAGAGTCCGTATGTGATCATGCAATCTTTTTTTTTTTTTCCCCTAATCGAGCCACCACGCTTGTGGAATATTTATTATAAGAAGATAGATACATAAACTTTGAAGGGATGAACAAAAGCAGCTGAAATGATATTTAGGTAAACTAATTTTTATTAATTCAATTGATCAAAACAAAAGGGGAACATGGCAGCTGTATATATAGATACAAGCTGAAACAAAGAACTAGTAAGAAGCTGACAACTCAGCAGGCAAGAACCGTATTAACAGAAAGTAAAAACTGAAGGAAACAAAAAACGTAAAAAAGGAGAAACACGACTTCAGGTATATCCGATAAGCTTATTCTGGTATATCCGGTATTGCTTGTATATCCAGTATTTCTTCTTCTGTTGTGTGAGTATCTTGCTGGTATTCTTTCATTCCCCCCTCAAGTTGGAATTAGTGTAAATCTCCCAATCCCAACTTGGAAAGAAGAGAAGTAAACTGAGGGAAGGCAAGAGGCTTAGTAAATACGTCTGCAAACTGAAGACGAGAAGGAACTTACTGGGGCAAAACAAAGCCAGCCTTGAACTGATTTCGCACGACATGGCAATCAATATCCAGATGTTTGGTGCGCTCGTGAAAAACCGGATTTGCTGTAATATGTAAAGCAGCTTTGTTATCACACCACAACGGAATAGGTGTCACCAATGGAATGCGAAGATCATTGAGGATGTAAGAAATCCATTGTAATTCACAAACAGTGCTGCCCATACTGCGATACTCGGCTTTAGCCGAAGAGCGAGAAACAGTGGTTTGTTTCTTGGTCTTCCATGATATTAAAGCTAGTCCCAAAAAGATGCAAAAAACAGTGAGAGATTTGCGTGTATCAAGACAAGAGCCCCAGTCTGCATCAGAGTAGGCCTCTAAAGGAAAAGANCGTGTATCAAGACAAGAGCCCCAGTCTGCATCAGAGTAGGCCTCTAAAGGAAAAGAATTCTGAGCAGGAAAGAAAAGACCTCTGGAAGGACACCCTTTAAGGTATCGAAGGAGGTGTAAAGCAGTGTCCCAATGGGCTTGGCAAGGAGCATGAACGAATTGACTCAACTGCTGCACGCCATAGGTGATGTCAGGTCTAGTCAAATTTAAATAGAGGAGTCTCCCAACTAAACGTCTGTAACGTTCAGGATCAGGCAAAAAGGTATCATTCATCGCCATCAACTTTGTACCCTTTGGTACCGGAACCGTAACTGATTTGGCTCCAATTAAGCCTGCATCCTGAACGAGGTCAAGGACATATTTCCTTTGATTAACATACATGCCATCAGTATTACAAGCAATTTCCAGGCCCAAGAAGTATTTAGCATATCCTAAATCCTTGATAGTAAAGGCACGGTGCAAGAGAGCCTTAGCTTCAACAATATCTTCCTCATGTGATCCTGTGATAAGGACATCATCAACATAGACCAATAGGAAAAGAGTCCTTTGGGAGAAATGTTTAGTGAATAAACAAGTGTCATGAGGAGACTGAAGGAATCCATGACGTTGAAGCAAAACACATAATTCAGTATTCCATTGGCGTGAAGCCTGTTTCAGGCCGTATAAGCTGCGTTTAAGTTTACAAACTTGCCCAGGTAAAGATTTTGTGTATCCCTCTGGTGGATGCATATAAACCTCTTCATCTAAGTGACCATGAAGAAAAGCATTATTGATATCTAACTGGTGGAGAGGCCAACCTTTTCCAGCAACAATGGCAAGAAAAATTCGAACTGTAACCAATTTAGCAACAGGCGAGAAGCTATCAAAATAGTCAATCCCGTGTTGTTGATGGTATCCCTTGGCAACTAGCCTTGCCTTGTATCTATCCACTGAGCCATCAGCATGAAGTTTAATCTTGTATACCCATTTGGAACCAATTGCTTGCTTGTCAGGCGGAAGAGTGGTCAATTCCCAGGTCTGATTATTTTCCAAAGCATCGAGTTCTTGCAACATAGTTTGATTCCAAGCATCACTCTTACAGGCTTGATTATAAGAAACAGGTTCCTGTGTAATTGATACATTTGCCAGAAATGCACTATAGGTAGGATTAAGGTGCAAAGGAAAAATATATGGAAAAGTTTGTGGAGTATACCCTGTATGAGTAGAAGAGACCTTTGTGCAGCATGAAGCAGGATTAGCAATTGGCAATTCTCGCTTGACAGTAACATTTGTGACATAGTCTTGCAGCCAAGATGGCTAGCACTATGTCGAACATTTGGAATAGAGGAAACGGGAAGTGGCTGAGATTCAGAACAAGATTGATTTTCAGAAAAAGGTACCTGTATGATGGGAACAGATTGTGATGATTTATCAGAAGTAGATGGTGACTCTTGGGCCAGCTCTGCAGGAGGTAAAACATTTGGGATATGTGGAACCACCTCAGGTTCCAAGTCTTGATCATCAATGGAGGTAGGAAAGAGAGGTAGTGAAGAATTGGACTCAACAGATGGATCTTGTTTGAAGGGAAAAATAGATTCAAAAAATTCAATGTCTCTGGAAACATGTAATTGTTTAGTGTCAATATCAAACACCTTAAATCCCTTCTGACCTGGACTATATCCAAGGAAAATACACTTGTGAGATCTAGATTCAAACTTGGTTTTGTGTGGCTTGGTATTGGCAATATAACATAAGGAGCCAAAGGTTTTAAACAATGAATAATCTGGTTTTTGACCAAATAGTCTCTCAAAAGGTGTTTGCCAAAGAAGAACCTGGGTAGGGAGTCTGTTTATGATGAAAGTGGCCATCAACAAGGAAAAGGACTAGAATTTTTTTGGTAAACAGGCTTGGAACATTAAGGATCTGGCTATCTGTAGCAAATGCTTGTGTTTTCTCTCCACTACCCCATTTTGTTGAGGTGTATAGACACAGGTTTTATGGTGAATAATACCAAGCATTTTGAAGATATTTTGGCATTCGCGACCAACAAATTCAGTCCCATTATCAGTTCGAACGCATTTCACCCTTTTGTTAAATTGTGTTTCCACCATTCGGAAAAAATCATTTAAGGTTTTGGCAACTTATGTTTTGTGCACAAGTAAGAAGGTCCATGTAGCTCGACTATAATCATCAACTATGGTAAGCATATAGGGAGTCCCAGTTAAAGAAAATTGCCTGTAAGGTCCCCAGAGATCCACATGGATGAGGTCAAAAATGGATTCTGTATGTATAGTGCTGATGGGAAATGGTTTTCTATGTTGTTTAGCTTTATGACATATCTCACAGTCCTTTAGTAAGATAGAATTTTTTGGAATATTCTTAAGGAACTCTAAGTACTGCATAGTGTGATAAGACGCGTGGCCAAGTCTATTATGCCATTCAATAAAAAGATCTGAAGATATGGAATTAGAGACTTTATTGATATCATAGATTTGATTACAAGCAGAAGCAGTACATTGAGCAAGTTTTGGTTTAACAAACAGTTTGTCTTTACTTCTATTTCCATGAAAAATAAAGCTAGACTCATCTAACAAATATAACTTTCCTACGAGTTTGCCAACTGTCAATACCTCTTCACTATGCAGGTCCTGCAACAAACAAAAATTAGGATAAAAAATCAATTTTAGGCTAGCTGTTTGGGTGATTTTTGGAACTGATAGAAGATTATATTCGAAGCTGGGAACATATAAGGCATTAGTTAGATGCAGTTTAGGATTTAGTTCTTTATTTCCAACGTGATTTACTGATTTGCTTGTTCCATCAGGTAAACAAATGAGAGTGGGTTGGGCAATAAGAGTCAATTCTGTCATCAATTTCAAGTCAGTGCAAATGTGATTACTGGCTCCTGTATCAATAATCCAGGTGCATGATTTCATATGATCTAATGCAGCCAAAAAGGAATGACATGAACTCATACCTGCATACTCCCTGACATGTGCAAAATTCACCTTATTTTCATCTTCCATCAACTTCTTCTCTCTTAGGACTTTCATCACTTCTCGCGTTACCATATTAGCTAAATCTGTGGATGTTGAATCTTCTTTTTCTGCTTTGGTTTGTCTTATCATCCTCAAAGTCTAGAGGCGTGTCAATCATATTGGCAGAAAACCTTCCATCTCCAAAGTTTCTAGATCTCTGTTCCCTTGATGTTTTGAACCAATCTGGATACCCTATCAATTTGAAACATCCACCTCTATTATGACCTTTCATGTTGCAATGATCACAGTAATGAAGTTCCCTTTCATTTCCAAATTTTTTATAATTTCTCCTGCCTGTGCCATATTTCATGTAATTTTTGTTAAAACCTCCTCTATTTCCATTTTCTCTTCTGTAATCCATTGATCTGACCAACATAGCTGAATTATCATTCGAATCTGGAAAGATGTTGTGAACTTCCCTCTGTTTTTCCACCCTTAGCACCATGGAATATGCCTTATTGACTGAGGGAAGTGGATCCATCACTAAGATCTGATTTCTTATGTTATCAAAAGCGTCATTTAAACCCATTAAAAATTGTATCAGCTGATTGAAAGTGGTCAGATCTGAGATTTCCTTGGAGGCTGAACAAGTACAGGTAGGTATTGGCATAAGACACATCAACTCATCCCAGAGTTTCTTCAATTTGGTATAATATTTTTCAATTGTTAAAACTCCTTGAGAAATGCTACTAATTTCTCTCTGTATTTGATACAGCATCGGCCCATTGCATTCGCCATATCTTTCATTCAATTCTATCCATAGATCCTTTGCTGATTTTGTGTAAATGAAAGCTTCTACAATGTCCTTAGCAATTGAATTCAATAGCCATGATCTAACCATACAGTCTACCCGGATCCATTGCTCGATTTTAGATGCACTCTCTATAGGTTTATCACATCTTCCATCAATGAATCCTAATTTCATCTTAGCTCCTAACGCGATGATTACTGATCTACTCCAACTGAGATAGTTTCTACCAGTCAAGACTGAAGTAACAAGAATCATACCAGGATGATCTGAATTTTGAAGATCCAACGGATCTCGATTCGAATATTCTTTCTCTGTTGCATCATCTTCAGCTTCCGATCCAGATGCGTCTTGTGCCATGCTTTCTTCAGTTAATCAATTGATTCATTAATCAAAAATGTTTGATTCTTCAGCCTGCTCTGATACCATTAACAAAAGCAGCTGAAATGATATTTAGGTAAACTAATTTTTATTAATTCGATTGATCTAAACAAAAGGGGAACATAGCAGCTGTATATATAGATACAAGCTGAAACAAAGAACTAGTAAGAAGCTGACAACTCAGCAGGCAAGAACCGTATTAACAGAAAGTAAAGCTGAAGGAAACAAAAAACGTAAAAAAGGAGAAACGCGACTTCAGGTATATCCGGTAAGCTTATTCTGGTATATCCGGTATTGCTTGTATATCCGGTATTTCTTCTTCTGTTGTGTGAGTATCTTGCTGGTATTCTTTCATATATGCATGGGAATCTCAGAATCTGATTCAAGCTCCACTCTCAACCCAAGTCCCATGTCTGGGTTAGAGCTGGTCTAGATTCCAAAGGTCTTCAGCATTGATAGAATGAACACCACCAATTCTTCTTGAAGCTTCCTTGATCTAATTTCCTGATCATCTATCCAACCCCCCCCAATCCACGCGGCCACTCCAGTGAGGTAAGATTTATTGATTTCAACCACCCAGGCAGAGAATGTTTGCAACAAATATATTTTGTTGGGTATTTCCAAAAGGAAATGCACATGTTACACATTTCGCAAGGAAAGATATCGAAATTTGTCTCTTCCCAACTTTGCATGGTTTTGCATAGCTAATTATAGAATTTATTATAAGGTTATCTGTGTTGATGTGAAGAGGGAAATGATCATTAATATTAAATCTTCATAAAATAAGCTTAACATGTTCATTGAGCACTTAAGATAAGCTTGTGGATGCTCCTTCCTCACTTGTTCCTAAGAATTTATGATATGACTCTTCCATGTGCAATTTCCATTTCTACACACTGCTTGCTAGAACCCCAAGCTAATATGGACCTATATGAAAGTGTTTGTGATTTCTGCACTCTTCATGATTGGGATGCATATAGCATCTGCTAAGGGGCCTAGGTGTGTCCTGCCTCTTTCAAATTTTAATGGCGTTGTGCCAACATGCAATATACTAAAATTTCATGTATTGCTTTCTCCGGTTATGTGTAATTGTACGTCTCATCATATTGAACATGTGATACAATGATTTAGAGTACCATTTGCTTTTGAATTTCAAAGTAAGATGTTTTCGTATTCAGGTCATTGAAGCACAGGTTGACATGCCTATTGTTGGAGCAATTACTTTATATGTCTCTCTTCTGACTTTCACTCTCCATGTCCATCCTGATCGGCTGGATTACGTGGATCAAGTTTTGGTATATTATTTGTTGACTTGTTCCCAAATATTTTTATCTCAGAATTTTTTGGTGGCATCTAAATGTAATATGGGCATCATCTGTGGAGCTCCCTGATTGTTTACTTGAATTTTAGAGTGCCATTCTTTTACTTCTCACTAGTAAATGTTAATTCAAGCATGTGAATTAATCATGCGCAAGCTCACTACACAGAGAGAAAGAGTTTGTCGTGTCATTTATCGCACATCCTGTTGATGTCATAACCAAGTCCTTCCTCACGTTGACTTCTTGTCTTCTGATCATTGAAAGGGAGCATGTGTCAAAAAGTTATCTGGAAAAGCAAAGCTTGAAGATATTAGAGTAACGAAACAAGTTGTTGCTCTTCTGAGTTCTCCATTAGAAAAATACAATGATATTGTCACTGCTCTCACACTCTCTAATTATCCGCGTGTGATGGATCACCTTGATGCTGCAACAAATAAAGTCATGGCAATGGTTATCATCCAAAGCATTATGAAAAACAATACTTGCATGTCAACTTCTGACAAGGTAGAGTCTCCTTTCTCTTTACATATGATTTTGGTTTTTATTTAACATAAACGTGATATAATTAGTCTTTGCAGGTTGAGGTTTTGTTTGAATTGATCAAAGGTCTTATAATAGATATGGATGGAACTTCTGCAGATGAGGTACGTGGAAAAATGTCTCTCCGGTCACTTTCAATTCTTCACACGTCATAACTGTATTGCTTCATAAAAATCTGAATATTCTGATTATTTAATCGTTAAATGATTCATTTTCTTATTTAGCCTTTCCATTATTGTAATATGCTGGTCAACACCGGATAACAGATAATCTTTTCTGTTGTTATATGATTACTTGGCCTATAGCTAGATGAAGAGGATTTCAAGGAGGAACAAAATTCTGTTGCTCGACTCATGCATATGCAGTATAATGATGACCCAGAAGAGATGTTAAAGGTAACGTATCTGTTGCTATCTGTTGCCTAGTAATTTTGTTACATGTAATACTTTTGGTGTTCTGATTAGCCATTGCTACCTTGGATAATTGGTTCAGTAACACTGCTAGTAACAAAAAGTATGGGGCATTTAGTTCTGCATTTCTTTCTTGTTTTCCTGGATTAGTGAAAATAAATTGGAAGGAGTGCAAAATAACTGCTGTTATTCGTGTCTTGGATTATATTATGTTGTGTGTTTGTGCATGCTTGCGAATTCTTCTTCCTTCATAACATTCTGGAACCAACCAATCCCAAACAACATACCAGTTCCATCTTGAGGTTGACAGTAAATTTTCTGACTGGGAAAACTATAGGAAATATTTTGCATAAATTACTTGCTATCTAGCCTATTATCATGTAAAATAGCAAGCTAAAATAGCAGGAAGTAGATTTTTGTTAACTTTCGTTTTGAGGAACATCAAAATATACTTGCATTGATGCTAAAATTCAGGTAATGGAAATAAGAGCTTATATTCCGACAGAAAAGTGGGTGCACATTTTCTGACCCTAATCACTACCAGATACTTGGGATTAATGGTGTTAGTTTGAATTTTTGGAGATGAACTCTATCTCAAGTTAATGTCTTTTTTCTCAGATATTGATGAATTGGCGAATCACATATCTGATGGAATATTTAATTTACCAGAAGTAAATTAAAATAATTGTTAATCTTAAAAATGGAAGGAAAACTGTGCCTTGAGCAACTATCTGCTCCTTAGGAATTTACATTTGAGACTTTAATGCTCTAATTGTCAGTACATTATTGGAAATGTTGTTTGACCTAATGAATTTAACATGTGCTGTTGTCATAGGGTGATTGAAGACCATGGTGGTACTTTGTTAATTAAATTATTGGTGCACTGTAAATTGTTCTGAGTGTTTATGCCTTTTGTAGCATTTGTACATAATTGATGGAGTTACTTCATATTATGTAGTCACCTTAATTACCGTGTTTCCGAATTGTTTTTCCACTCATGTTTTATCCATCTTATTTTTTATTTTTTTACTCCTCTTTCTTTGCAATCAGATAATAAATACTGTGTGGAAACATATAATGGCTGGAGGTCCAAAACGCTTGCCTTTTACGGTTCCTCCACTTGTTTTTTCTGCACTCAAGATGTGTTACGTTTCACAATTGGAAATGCATGTATTGTTTCCTGATTTTAGATCATAAATATTCTGGATTTAAATGAGAGTAGTTGCATTTAATGAATTTAGTATCGTTCAGTATTTCACTTTTACTTGGGCCTCCTATATATTTGTGACTAGTTGATAATTAGGACATTTTCGTACTCTTGCAGTCTTTTGGTGTATGCATAATAGCATCTGTATACATTGATTAAAAGATCGTTTCTGATCTACGTACAAAAATTTTGTTATACCATTCAAAATAGTTGAAATATATAGTAATATTGTACCAACTTGTAGTCTTTGTTATTGTTAGGGACTAAAGTGCAATTGTTTCTTTTCCCTCTTGTATATATTCTTGGTTTACATTTATCAATAAAATATATACTTTCTCTCCCAAATCGACTTGGTATCAGAGCGCTATAGTACCGAACTCCAGTCGGCGTCGATTCCGGCTCTTCTCGGTTACCCAGATGCCGGAGATGTCTTCAACCGCCGGCTACGCCTCTCGCTGACTCGACCATTCCTCGCGAGCCTGTCTGCTGCTGCTTCTTCTCTACCTTTTAGCATCTTTTCTGCTTCCGGTTTTCTGTGACCTTTGTGCGTCACCTCCTGGTTGTTTTTTTTTTCCTCTTTGCCGGCGGTAGAGTCTGACTCTGTTGATGCTTCGTTCGGCCTCTGCGCAGTCCTTGTTCAGCTGCTCCTTTTGTGAGTTGTGGTCGACTCCTTTGTGGTTCTATTGGTGGTTCTCTTCAAAAAAAGAAGTCAACCTCTCTAGTCTTTCGATCTTCGCTTCTTGTGCTTGGGCTCCTCTGATCGAGTAGTTTGCTGCAAGGCGGCTTCAGTTTTTTCAATTCCTGCACTCCCAGGTCTGAAACTGTAGGAATCATTCTTCAGTAGGAAGTCGTAGCTGCATTACTTGCTTAGACTCCCTGTGGTAATGGCCGATAACAAGGTAGTTACATCGTTGATCCATGAGACATCACCTCCGATTCACATTAAGTTAGAT
>CAIGRT010048697.1:0-24734 GCA_903798405.1 Fraxinus platypoda | reverse complement strand
GCCACCCCCAGGTCCGCCCCTGTGTGTACCTGTTAGCCTGTAGGAACGGGGTGGTTTGTAGATGGTGTGTTCAGTTGTCTGGTTTTATATCATTTTTGGGCTTTTTTGGTTGTTGATTGGATTGAAGAAGGGTTGGGTTAGGCCACTACAGTTCTTGTGGACGGGGCTGACACTTGAGAAATTATTTATGCTGATAAACATACTCACAGCTTTTTGATGGAGGAACAACATCTGATACTCATTTTTTAATGGCTTTTTCTTACAAACAATACTACTCTTTTTCTCTTTGATCAATACAAGAACTTTATCTTTTGACAAACAATACTACAACTTTACAAATAATAGTGGTAATTGCAGCTTTGACAGGGATTTGGCCAGAGGAACAAGTAGGCTTTAATTGCAATTGACGCAGGATCTGGGAGAAAAGTAAGATACAGAAGAAGGGAGAGAATAAATGTAGATAAGATAATTATAATGTTATTGAATACTTAATCAATAGTCTAGATTATTGAAAAATATTTCTCTTATTTTAACTTGAAATTCCTATTAAAAATGCACGTTATCGAAATAACAGAAGTGGAAAGTTTCCTAACTTAAACCTAATAATTATGGACATTGGACAGAAATAAATCAAAATTCACCCTTCTCGATCTATTTCTTAATTCTACTTCCTAAAAGATGTAGTTTTTGCATGTTTCAGATGTTAAATTCATCACATGATCCATCATTATGTCTATTTCTTTTTAGAATGTTCTCTATTACATTTGTTGTGTAAAGATATAGCCACTGTTTGATTCACATTATTTTTTCATTTTCTCATTTTAATGTGCATCAAACGGGCTCATATTCCTTTTCTTAGAGCACAAAAGTCAACTTAAGACTTATGCATAAACAGGGTGTAGCCATACTAAATTATTATTTGCAATTCAGTTTCTTAGGAGTCTTTTGGACTCAATAAAGTCTATTTGATTCTACACTCATTCTGTCAATCAGAGGCGTGATTGATTTTAGGACTCTGATACCATGCTAATTTGAGGCCAATTTGTTGAATGATTTCTTCTTTGTTTTTGTCTTTCATTTATACACGTTTATGGAATATACAAGGAAGCAAAATTACAATTGGGAATCAACCCCTAATTTTGTGTGGCTATAGAAGGAAAGCTATAAATCACGCCTATACAAGGAAAGCTGTAAAATCAAATCACGCCTCTATAGTTTCTACCTTCAATTAACTTGATATTCTCTTCTCATCAACGTGTCGCTTATTTGTTGTCTTGTATTTAATTTAAATTTCCTTTTACATGGTTATGTCCTCAGGAAACTCTTGGGGTTATCTCTTTCTCCTTTACGTGTTAGTCCAAGTTTCCCGGTTAGTTGTAGTTGGTGTGTTATTTCCATTTCTGCAATATTTTGGCTATGGGCTGGATTGGAAAGAAGCTATCATTCTAGTCTGGTCTGGTCTGCGAGGGGCCGTGGCATTGTCACTTTCACTCTCAGTTAAGGCAAGTTTTGCCAGTATTTCTATTTACAGTTATTCTTGCTTAATCTAATCTAATTAGGAGGTGGTTTCGGCGTTATCTCGGTTTACCATTCTGTAATTGCTACAATTCATTCATTTATGACTTTCTTAGTTTCTTGGGTAGAAGTTGATAGTTTCTTCATAAAAAGAACATACATCATTAGAGAGCAAGAAGTCCTTTAAAATCATGCTGAAATGACAAGAAACCTGTCGAAATAAAAGACTCGAGTAATGGTTTAAGTATGCAATAGCTAGCACCCATTAACTTAGCTCGCAAATGGGAGAAATAGACAAAAAATTGAAAATTGTAGCTTTTTGTTGTTGCCAAATGCGCCATGCTTTTTGTCGTTATGAGACGTGCCTATTTAGTTTCTTCATCATCCATGTGCCATTTCATTGTCTTACAAGCATTACTTGGATTTTATGGAATGGGGTGCCTGAACAATAAAACTGATTACATCTTTCCTTGTATTTTCTTTACTCCTTGTGGTGTCTGTCCTTCACTTGAACATGGGACTAGGGCTAAAAAACATTAGATTTCAGATTTGCTGAAGGTAACAGAAAGTTTGCTCCAAGGATTATGAAGTGAAATTTTATGGAAGTTAATTTTCCTATATGATATGGATTAAATGTTTAATCCTGTACTACCGAGACTAAAACTAATAATACAAAACAGAGAAATCAAAAGAAAGGAAGAAAACAAGAATTATAGTAGGTAACCTATCGCTGCACGATTTCACTATAACCAAGAAGGATGACAATCTGTTTTCTGATATCACACCTTTCTATTTTCTCTCTACATCAAGAAAAAAAGGCTCCATATAGGAGGAAATATTAGGCTGACATAATACATGTGCGAACTTCCTAAAGACACCTTTAAATTAATCTCCTCTAAATTAATAACCTCACTGTATAAATAAAAAAAATCCACCCGCAGCGCATTAATTAATAATTTCTTTTTGAAACCTAATGTAAATTTTAGTACCGACTATTGATAATTTCGCAAAACTACAAAATATATTGTAAGTTGTATGATATTAAAGAACTAAAATACATATTACATATTCTACGAGACAAACGTATGATATTTTAAATTTTCACTCAGGTGATGGGCACTGTGAAAAGTGTTTGAAATGGTGCCACTTTGAGCTTGTACTTATTCGGTAGCCATTGGAAAAGATATTTTTGAGAAAATGTAGGATTGTCCTTGATTTGGCAAAGTTCTTTGCGAGTGCTATCCGTCATAGTAACATGAGGATTAGACATCTTAAATAGAGGAGCAATAATAGAGATTAATTAGAAAGAGAGAATTTTTAGGAGCAAGAAAAGATAAAATAGGTGTAAAACAAGAAGCGACAACTTACTAAGAGTGCAAGAAGTGTTGTACAATATATTTGCAAGTTGATTTACAAGGAGTTTATTAACCAAAGTGATATTTTTAAGGAGATTAAAGGCTATAGATACGTTGGAGGAGAAGGATGTGAATTATTAAACATCTGCACTTTTTAAGACAAAACAATAATTTAAGAGGTTAATCCCTTCAAATTAATAAACTCTAATTTATACTCGAGAGTGGGTCCCAAGAATATTAATTTAGAAGTGTTCTACAAAGTTTTAGGATAAAAATTATAGTTAATTAGGTTCCACAAGTCCAACATGGTATTTGTGTCCTATTCTTTTGAAAGTAATCAAAAGTCATTAACTATAGTGGGTGACTCATATACCCTTGTACACATGTTTTCTTTATAAAAAAAAAAAATTGCACTAGTGCTTTATAGTTAAGAATCTCTTGCGGTGAACTAATATTTGACAAGTTAATAAATTTCTTTCACTGTGAGTTCATGTTTATAGAGGTAGATACAAAAGGAAAAACTTCCACAGCCTAGCTGATTCTAACTAGAAGAGATTGCTAATTGTTGAATGACTTGATCTAAAAGCTCTTAAGTTGTTAGAGAAGGTTATGTGTATATCATTTAAATATTATCTTCAATACGCGACTTCACGTGCATGCAAGGTTCATTTTCCCGTCACAGCATTACACGTGCCCAATTGCATTAAATAGGTGGTGGCAAGACTTGAATCCAGGTACTCTACGTGTTGTGACACCACATTGAACCACTTGATCTAAAAGCTTAGACTTTGTTTAATATACTTTATAAATTAGTTCATTAATTAAGTCAAACATTAATTTTAACTACACATTTATAACTACTCATTATTATCCACACATTTCGTAAGACTCACTACTAATTCTCTTACCATTTATAAATCTGCCAAACGGAGGCTTAGACTATTAAAGAAGTCACTTGTATATTCTTTAAATATTGTCTTCAATATTAGTTCAAGGAACACTGTAAGGAAATCTTAATTATAAATGAATAAATTAGTTAACAATACACAAAAGGAAATACACTAATTTGTTGTATATGGGAGCCTATCTAGCTATAAATGAACTCTTCAACCGTTAACTAATATTATGGAGAGCTCTCGTGGCTTTTTTGCAAGAGACTTGGTTCCCCTTCCTTTTTGGTAGTATTTTACCATACTAATATTATGGAGAGCTATCGTGGCTTTTTTGCAAGAGACTTGGTTCCCCTTCCTTTTTGGTAGTATTTTACCATACTATTTCATATAATACCTACTAATATTTTGAATTAAAGTAATATTCATTTTCGGAAGGAGGTAAGGACATATTTTAACTCTTTCTTAGTTAAAAATGAAGAACCACTAAAGGTCGTAGTAATTCTGTGACATGCCAAATCGTGATTTCTTTTCCACCTTGTCTCCACAATATATTGATATCACAGAGACACAATGAGGTTTCCTTTGCTTAGACATCATATTGGCCTTGTGTTCAAATATGGGAAGAAACAAATCATAATTAGCAGCTTTAATACTGTGAGCATGTTTGGAAAGTGATTATAATTAATCAATTGTGATCAAACATAATTTCATCCACATATTTCATAGGATCCACAACTACTAATCATTTATTATCCACACATATTGTATGATCCACAACCACTACCCTATTATTATTCACACATTTCGTAAGATCCATAGCTTATAATCACTTACCAAACATGCACCAACTCAGCAAAAGAGTGAAATTTTCGTTCTCAGGAAGAAACCAGTTCTTAGATATAAATACCACATGGAAAATGAGGAAGTAAAAAGTTTCTTTTACTCCTTGATATTGTCCTTCGATGACCTTTGTCTCTGCATAGGTCATTTTTCCATGTCTGATGAGTTTTGGAAATTCTTTTGTTTGGAGCTGATTCATCTCATCAACTTTTTTTCTGATTTCTTGCTCTCTCTTTTTCCATGTGAGTATGGTGCATCTACATTTTGTATTTTCTTTTCTTATTTTCATATACATAAATTATAGTTATTAGTCTCGACGATGGTATCCGGTTGGTATCTGTAATTTGGTCTTTATTTCCGTTTCAGCGATCCAGTGACAACTCATATATCAGTAAAGACACTGGGACTCTGGTATGTAATGTAAATTTCCCTTTTGGTTAAGATTAGAAAATAAGAATGTGAACAAGAAATACATGAAGTCTGTTCTTTTTAAGTATCATTTTTTTCCTTATGCACAATAATCATACTTGTTGCTCATATTTGCAGTTTGTCTTCTTAACTGGTGGAATTGTATTCCTTACGCTTATTGTGAATGGATCAACAACACAGTTTGTTTTACATCATCTTAATTTGGAAAAGCTAACAGCGGCTAAGGTAACTCTGTCTCTGTTCTCTTGATGCTTAATTTTGCAGTTTTTGAATCGCAAGTTTCATGGTTATAATTCTTCTCCAAATAAATAACTTACCTGGTTTCCACTGCTCGGGGACACAGTCTAAAACCCAAAATCATTATGAAATCTCCCCTCTTCCATCTTCCCTCCTCTCTTTGATTTATCAATTTATATCTGTTTCTCATCATTCTAAATAAATTTCTGATCTGGTCTCAACCACTCAAGTCATGGTTACTTAATAAAGCAGTGCAATAAGTTATTCAAAACCACTCATATATGTCTTTCTGCATTATCACCACAAGTATATAATGATTTTGAGAGATTCTACTATTCAATTATGATATATTCTCTGTCTCTCTTAAAACAATTTTTGTAAAGCATATATAGATGGATAAAGTAGTCTCAAGACCACAATCTAATGGAGCTATTTACAATATCGAATATGAACAAAATCATGTTCTGAACATTCAGATACTTTAGATAAAAAAGCATTCTGATTCCTGGCTAATAAAAACAATAGAATTTTGAAACTTACTGAACTTAAGATATTACACGGGACTAATTCATTTATTGAAATTTTTGTCTTCAACAATTTATGGCCATATTACCACACCAAACATCTAGCAAGAGAATATTTTAGATTTTCTTCCCTAAATATTCATATTTTCTTTCCTGTTCCCAATTCCATAATGTGAAATCCTCTGTTCTGTTATGTCAGCGATCATAGTCATTATCCTTCCAACATTCTCTTCCTATTGCTTTTCTCCTGGATCGGAAACCTCTACCCTCAAGTAATGCTTACTAAAACTCACTGATCTTCTCACTCTTCTCATTCGACATAAGAAGATTAGCATTTATCTCATTCAAGATCTGCGATGATAGTCCTTCTCTCCATCTTCCCCTTGCTAGGAGAATTTTTTCATAGCTTTGTAGAACCTGTTTTAGAGGAAACTAATGTTTCAGGGCTGAACTAGTAATATGTCAGCAAGCTTGATGAAGTATTTAAGTGAGCCAAATGTAGTAAGCATTGTTACTTCCAGCTGCTAGCCTTCTTTCAAACTTCTCTAAAACAGGCTTCCATACCTCATTGTTCTTGAAATTTCAGTGGCTGTCCAAGGTACAATTTTGTAAGACATGATACTGGACCCCGAAAATTCATGACAAATCACCATTGTTACCACTCCATACTAATGGTGAATTGACTGCTTTTCAGCTTTATTTACAACCTGAACATCTGCAAATCATACTGAACATATCATGTGAGCTTTAACATATATCTTTGTATTTTATGAGTTTTTTTATTTTAGATCACTAATCCATCGAACTTTTTGTGAATTGAGTTATTGGCATTTGCTAGCTAATTATGCTTGAATCTTCAATGGTTGTTTATGTGTATCACGTATATTATGGATTCTACATGCATGCATGTGCTTAATAGATATAGTATGTCTGTTTATAAAACACATGCAAGGAAAAAGGGGGTTGAACCAAGACATGTTGGGAAAGAAAGTGACTTTGCTAAGCGTATCGAGTTCAACCTTTATTCCAATCTGGGTATTTTTTATTTTTCATAAGTATGTTATTCATTTTGAGGAGTCTGTTAGAGTACCATTCAAAGGATGGATAAGGTGTCATGCGCAGGTAAGTCACATAAATTGAAGAGTTGAAGTAGCATATAATTTTTATGTACTTGTGGAAATATCCTGTTATCAACTAATATTAATATGTTTATATGTGTGGTCCTATATACATGTCTTCTTGTGTTATGTACTCCCACAAGCTGTTTTCTGGTTTTACTAATAAGATAGGGTTGGGGATCTTCTCCCCCCGCCAGGCCCCAAGTCAACATGGAGGCCTAAAAACCCGTGTTTTTGTTTTACAAAAAAAAAAAAGAAAAAGAAAAGGCTGTTTTCAGGTGTTGCATGCCAAATTTTTCTATTTTTCTGTATCGTGTTTCTTGGCAGAGGCGCATATTGGAATACACGAAGCATGAAATGATGAACAAAGCATTAGAGGCATTTAGTGATCTTGGAGATGACGAGGAATTGGGACCTGCTGACTGGTCTACTGTTAAGAGATACATTGCATGTTTGAATGATCTCGAGGGTGAACAAGTACACCCTCATTCTTCTGAAAACGATGACAACATTGACCATATGAATTTAAAAGATATTCGGGTACGCTTCTTAAATGGTAAGGATATCTGTACTTTTTTTTTTTTTTGCGCTTTTCTTTCTAGTTTCAATTCTGAGGCCTTTTTGTACAACAAACCTTTACCTGAAGCCACTTGAGATAGTGTAGGATTCGGCAAACTGTTTGACAATGAGTATCATTGGGATTGTGCATGAATTGACTTACCACCTATGACGCACCATACGGACACGCATGTTCGACATGACACATGCTGGATATGTCGACACTCATTTATATAGAAATATCGACACCGACATGTTGATTCAATCTTTTTTTGTTTTTAATTTTAGTGTAAAAAATATCTATTTAAGGAAAGAAAATTGAAAAGTTTGAAAGAAAGTTCTTTTCTCGAAATGGGATGAAAGGTGGAAGTGAAATGGATCAAATGAGAAGCTTCTTGAGTTAATTTATTGAGGGTTAAAATAGTAATTTTGCTTGTTAAAAGGTTGACCTATTTAAAATAAACAAAACTTTAGATCCACTTAAAAAATATCAACCATTTAAAATCAATGCTGACCAATTTTTAATTCTAAAAAACATAAAGAATTGAAGTGTTTGAAAGAGAGTTTTCTTTTCTCGAAATAGGATGAAAGGTGGAAGTGAAATGGGAAGCTTATTAAGTAAATTTATTGAGGGTTAAAATAGTTATTTTGCTCGTTAAAAGGGTTGACCCATTTAAAATAAAAAAATCTTTTGAACCACTTAAAAGTATTGACGAATTGACCATTTAAAACCAAATGCTGGGCAATTTGAAATTCTTAATAAACATTAAAATATCATTTAAAAGCCACCCCAACCCCTAAATCATATTTTATGTGAAACAAACTTCATCTTGCTTGAACTAGGGTTTTGGGACCCTCCTTTAAAAGTTACCTTACCGTCTAAACCTCGTCGAACAAAGCTTGGAATCATGCTCGAGATGTGCACAACCAATGAGATCTGTCTTTTTTGGTTAGCTCTTTTTTTTTGTTTTCTTTCGAACAAATATAGACCTATGATGCATATACTCTTCAGTTTGGACAACGTATCTGTTTCAACACGATACGACATGACACTACATGGGCATGGTTATGGGTTGGGCATATGTATGGGTATAGGTATAGGCATGGACCCCATATCGAATCATTCAATTTAGGAGTGGACATGACATAGACGTGGAAGGGAGGTCACCATGTGAGGAAGCATTTGCTTGGAGATAAAGAGTGGCCCATGATTTTTATAGCAATAAAATTTGTATGAAGACATAAAACCAAGATTTTGAAGGCATGAAACCAAGCCCATTTAATGTTACAAGTCTAAAAAATACGTCTAAAATTAGTAGTGTACAATATTATTTTTAGCTCTTTTTTGGTCCTATCCCTGTATCTTAAGTTTTAGAAGAAAAATGATATGACTCCTAAATATGTATACATGCCCGACAACTGTACCCGAGTTCAAGCACGCCACCGATACGAATCTAAGATTTGTTGAGGTTATTGGTGCATCTTAGCTTATCATACTTACCGCAATGCTTGATCTAGTGTGTGATAAGTATATAAGCTTGCCTACCAATCTTTGATACATACCTTTATCCACCACAATATCATCTAACATTTCTCCCAACTTGTGATTCGGTTCTATTGGAGTATCTATTGGTTTACACCTAAGTTTCCATATTTCAGTAATGAAGTCCTACACATACTTTTGTTGTGAGATGAGACGTCTTTCTTTGTATGTGCAACTCAATCCTGAGAAATATTTCAACCTTCCAAGTTTCTCTATTTCAAATTCCTTGCTACATTTGCGTAGTATCTCCATTTCTTTAGAATCATTGTCGGTTACTATTATGTCATCTATTTATACCAACAAATTTGTAACTCTTCCCGTGGCCGAGTGTTTGATGAACAATGTGTGATCCCCTTGACTTTGTTTATATTTCATTGCCAACATTACTTTAGCAAATCTCCCGAACCATGCCCCTGGGAATTGCTTCATACCGTACAATGCTTTCTTCAATTTATAGACTTTTCCTTCACTAGATCCCAGCATCAAAGCCTGTAGAACCTCTATATAGATCTCTTCATCCAAATCTCCATGCAAGAAAGTTGTTTTTACATCGAATTGTTGCAATTTCCTTTGAAAGTTAGCATCCAAATATAACATTACTCTCATTGTGTTCATTTTTGTGACCGGAACAAAGGTTTCTTGGTAAACAACACCATATGTTTGAGTATATCCCTTCGCCACCAACATTGCTTTATATCGTTCTAATGCTTAATCGTTTTGTATTTAAATGTAAACTTTCATTTACAGCACACAATTTTCTTCCCTCTAGATAACTCTACTATTTTCATTTTCCATTTTTCTCCAAGGCTTCTGTTCCAACTTTCATGGCATTTTTGCAATTCTCATTGCTAAGTGCCTCAGTCAAGGTTTGTGGAATTGGTATGGTATGCAGGTGAGCAAGGAAAGTTTTATAGGATTCTGAGAATTTATCAAATGGCACGAAGTAGGAAAGTGGGTCTTGGGTACATTTCCTAGTGGCATTTCTAAGAGCAATGGGAAAGTGAAGGTCTGTTTCTTCTTCATTTAAAGTGACAGGAAAGATTGTTTTATTATTTGGCCTTCATTCGGATGCTTGTATATGCATTGGAATGTCCACAGTAGCTTTCTTCCTTGAGTAAACTTGTAATGGTGCTTCTAGGTCTGGTCTTTGAGGAGTGATTTGTTCAGTTTCTGGACATTTTACATTTACAACAGCTTGTATTACAGTTTTAGTAGCCCGTTTTTCATTTTCAGGAGTTTCGGCTGAGGTCTTAGGTGTTTTATCAAGTCTAGTGGAAGAGGACGGAAGGTCTAAAAATTCAGTTATAATGACAAATGATCCGGCTTATCTTCACTAGATAAGTACCCTACCGAAGATCTCTTTTTCTACAAAAATAACATCCATAGAGATGAAATATTTTTTTGAAGGAGGGTAATAATATTTATAACCATTTTGTGTATTTGAATATCCGACAAATTCACACCTCAAAGCTTTAGGATCCAATTTCCCCATGTTTTGTGAATGAATGTGCACGAATGAGAGACCCAAAAATTTTAGGGCTCAATTTGTAGGAAGCGTGATCATCTGGGAAGAATTTAGTGAAGACTTCCATGGGACTTTTTGACCCTAAAACTCTAGATGGTACTTGATTGATGAGATAGGCTGCAGTCAAAACGGTCCAGTACTGGTAAGATGACTGAGTTTACCCTTACCCTTTAGAAAAGTGAGCACAGTTGGGACCAGTGCGGTAATTCTTCCCAGAAAGACGGTAAGCAGACTGCAGATTGTGCAGCTCACTGACTGTTTGATTTGGCAATGTCTCCATTATTGGTTCCGTCAAGATGGAGGTTGGGGTTGTAGTTGATATAATAACAGGATTTCAAGCATCTTAGAAAAAAAATCTATGTAGAAAAGATCACAAAAAGAATAGAGATAGTCAACCGCGAATCTCCAAATGACAATGAAGGCCAAATAATTACAGTCCAGAAACAAAAGTTCTGGCAAATTGTGTTAAGAAAAAACAGAGGCAATGGCTAACTTTTTGTTTTCCAAGGAGTAGTAGGCTTTGATACCATGTGGAAAATGTGAATTGTATCGATTAAAAATGATAAGGAGCAAAGCGTTTATATGATTCAGTAAGCACTAATCTAGGTAAATCAAATCAAACTAATCTAGGAAAATAAAAAATAATATCCTATCTAAATCCCTTAAAATCAGGAATTATGTACAATAGAATATACAAACATATAATACAGTTTGTCCTAATTGTTTAAAACATAGAAATCTTCCAACAACTGGTTTTAATGTCTTTATATAAATAAGCGCTATCCAAATAATAATAAACTGTTTTCCTTTTAAGGCATTTCTGGAATCTAATAGGTAATTAACCAAGTATATTTCCATATTCATATATACACACATCCAACTGTTCCATTGGTCAAACATGCTTCATTACAATCGGCATAAAAAATGGTACTTTAGACAACTTGTAAAAGTTCTCGTCATTTTGATTTAATATGTCAACCTCAATTAGATTTCATATCTCTGCACTTTTTGCTTACATTTATTTTTATGTCATTGAGATAAGATGACACCGTCCAGAATTTGCCTGGTACAAATATAGGAGCTCTGCTTGGTTTTACCTACAAGGAAAAGGAGATATAATCTTGTCCTGTTTCTCCAAATATATCAACAGATTAATAGGGTCCAACATTGAAATATATTTTATAGAAAAAGTAGTACTATGTAGAAGAGTACACCCTAAAAAACTACCAATGGCTGCATGCGTCTCTCATTAAGGTGAATTGGTTCCATTACTGCAATTCAGCTAAGCAATTGCTTCCCTTTATAGTTCCGACCTAGATAATATTATATTCATTGTGTTTATATTTTTTAGTTCAGTAAAAGCATTGGACAATAATTTAAGGATCCACGTCAAACAAAAAGATATTTTGGCCGTTTGGTTCAAACTGCATGAACGTGGATTTAATTTACTGAAGAAAACATTCTGATTATAGGTGTTCAGGCATCTTACTGGGGCATGCTTGATGAGGGAAGGATCACACAAATTACTGCCAGTCTTCTAATGCAATCTGTTGACGAGGCACTTGACCGTGTATCTCACGAGCCTTTGTGCGACTGGAATGGTTTAAAATCCAATATAAATATGCCAAATTATTACAAGTTTCTTCAATCGAGCATTGTCCCGCAAAAGCTTGTCACATATTTCACTGTTGAGAGACTAGAATTTGCATGCTATATTTGTGCTGCCTTTCTCCGTGCACATAGAATCTCACGACAGCAACTACACGATTTTATTGGTAAGAATTTTATTTCGATCCTTGGTAGTGCTACTTTTTCATGCTTTTGGTTTCAAATTGTGGAAGTAGTTATTTCTCTTGTATATTTCTTGTTCCATCCTTACTTCTCATTTCTGTTTTAGCTGCAGGTCATTTATGGCATCTTCTTCTACTTGAATATAATTTTAATTTGGAAATTATTTGTGTCTCTGTTTAATGTATTTTGAATCAGTGGAACAAAGTTTGTTTTGGCATGTTAGATATGAATGTGTCACATGATTTGATTGATCACACAAAGTGTTTCATTTAACTTCTAGCTTTGATAGAGTAGTCATTTTCATTTTTGAGATGATTTCTATCAGCTTTCTTGCTCTTTCCATTTTTTATCCTGGTAATATATTTAATGCTTATGGTAGCTAGGATGGTGTATTTACATGGATAATCACACAATTATCATTCCCCGCCAGGTATCGCTGCTTTGGGTTTACTATTTATGTTGAGGGAATGTAAAATTCTATGTTGGAGTGACTACCCATGTTTTAGTATTTATTACTAGTGCCAACGAAAGAATAAAATGCATAAAGTAGATACAAAACATATTGGACACGACGTTTGTAGATTTTTTTTTTTTTTGTTATTTATGACTTTTTTACCCAAATGTTTTAGTAACTGAAAGTTTTTCTAATTTTGTATTCCAAAATTTACAGAGTATGTTGTCTCCTTGAGGACACGTCCCTCGAAATTAAAATATAATACATGCAATGATGCGACCCGGTGTGTTGGATACATGCCCAAATGCGTGTCCCAAATTTAAAAAGAAATAATAAAAATCCAGAAATACTAATTGCATGTTGGAAATGTGTCCCTAAGCGTGTATGTGTCTGATACATGTGGGACACTGATGCTCCATTCTTAAAGACATCCTTCTATACTGCATCTGCATGAAATGAAACAAGAAAACGAAGAAATTGATAATACACTTCCTATATATATATATATATATATATATATATATTTATTTATTTATTTATTATTATTATTATTTTTTACGTGTTACTTATTCTTACTTTTAAGTAAAAATTTACTTATTTTGAGCAACTTTTATGACGTGAGTTCATTGAAAATTTTATAAATTGTACCCCACCCCTACATCTTTTTCTGGCTCCGCCCCATGTACTAGTGTAATTTCTGTGACTAGTTGGCAAAACAAAAGAAAAATTTAGAGTTCTTTCGAAGCGATGCTCTTTCCCTTTCATCAAATCAATAAACTTCATACACGAGATTAGAATCTACTTGTATATAACTGTGATTACCAAAAGGTGAAAGCATTTAATCTTACAGGACATAGCAGGTCTTTTGTATAGTTTCCTTATGAAGCAAGCATGTTTTAGTCGCTTTTGGTTCCTTTAAGTTATATGAAATGGAACTCCTGGATAAACTGATTTAAGAGCTTCATAACAAATCAATTTTGTTGGTCATACATGAAGAAAAATTATTTGTACTTTATGGACAACTAGAAGTCAGCATGAATCTCTCTATGACTTGCTCTTTCTTTTGTACTATGCTCATTCTCACATTTGATGGTATTTTGTTTTGCTCTTTTCAAAATGACCATGATGCTGGCATGTTTATTCTTGGTTGTCATACTTCCAATGTAACTTAAGAATGTTAACCAGTTTTCTAAATCACTTTTTCACTGAAAAATGAAATAAGTATTTTTCACCTTTGGATACTTTTTTTTTTAAAATTTATGTACTTGTACAAAAACAGCTTTTCTTGTTTTAAATATCTTTTTAAATGCACTCTTCATTTCAGGAGAGAGTGAAGTTGCATCCATTGTAATTAGAGAGAGTGAGCAAGAAGGTGAGGAAGCAAGAAAGTTTCTGGAAGATGTCCGTGTTACATTTCCTCAGGTATGACTGTAAATTTCTAAAACCAAATCCCTGAGAACTTAAAGTGGATAATGATATCGTTTTCCCCTCAAGAAGATTCTTAGTCATCTTTAAAATTCAAGTGGATAATGATTTTCTCTCTCAATAAGATTCTTGATCTTCTTTAATAGAATCAGATACATTTTGAGACAAGTTAATGTTTTTCGCTCTCAATAATATTCTTAATCTTCTTTAATAGAATCCTATACATTTTGAGAGAAGAATACTATTGACGCCCTCCACATGAAGAGGGTGATAGGTATATTATTGATCCATTATTTTGACTTGCTCAATACTTTCAAACCGAATACTTGCAGGTACTGCGTGTTGTGAAAACTAGACAAGTCACGTACTCTGTGCTGAATCATCTGGTTGAGTATGTTCATAATCTTGAGAAGATTGGTTTATTGGAAGAAAAAGAGATGAACCACCTTCATGATGCTGTCCAGGTAAATATGTTTGTTGTTTACTTTAAAGTTCTTCAATTTTGATGCTATCATTTCATATTTATAACGAATTAGAATTTAAACTTTGATGTAGACTGACTTAAAAAAGCTCTTAAGAAACCCGCCCCTGGTGAAAATTCCAAAGATACGTGATTGGATTACTGCAAACCCTTTACTTGGAGCCCTGCCTTCCACAGTGCGTGAGACACTTGTAGGATCCACCAAAGAAATAACGAAATTATCTGGTGCAACACTTTATAGGGAGGGATCCAGGCCAACTGGTATATGGCTTATTTCAAATGGAGTAGTGAAGGTAAGTGGCAGTTATGCACTTGAAACACTAAGATATTGTTGTTTGTTAGATTCGATAGCTTCAGCATTAAGTATGAACATCTCACGGATTAATATTTGTTTGACAGTGGGAAAGTAAGCATATGAATAACAAGCATTTGCTACACCCAACTTTTACACATGGGAGTACTTTGGGCTTGTATGAAGTACTTGCAGGAAAGCCTTATATCTGTGATATTATCACAGATTCTGTGGTGCTCTGCTTTTTCATTGAAACTGAAAAGATACTTGCTGCTCTTGGATCTGATCCAGCGGTAGAAGATTTCTTTTGGCAGGTATGATGATACTGGGATTTTTTTTGGAAAGAAGAACCTATGCAGTTCCATTGCTCACCTCTGTTGGTTGTCAAATTCCAATATTTTAGCTGAGCTACATGCGTTGTATTTCATCTCTATAATGCAACAATATGTAGTGGGTAGTTATGTATCCCTAAGATTATGAGTGGAATAGGACATTTCTTCAATTTGAGGTGTTTTAACTAATGACAGATGCCAGTATCTTTCTAAGTGATCACAACATTTTAATGGTAAAGCATATCACTGCTTGCAAGTAGTCATTCAAGTATCTTGAATCTCTGTTACTGTTAGAAGATTGACCCCTTTGTCTGCAGGAAAGTGTTATCGTTCTAGCCAAGTTCTTGCTTCCTCACTTGTTCGACAAAATGTCAATGCAAGATTTGAGAGTGCTAGTTGCTGAAAGGTCAACAATGCATATATACATAAGCGGAGAAAGTTTTGAATTACCTCATCATTCCATTGGTTTTCTATTAGATGGATTCATAAAATTGCAAGGTATACAAGGAGAACTGCTTACCCATCCCGCAATAATACCGCCACATGCAGATCAAAGAATTCGCCAATCAGAAACATTAGGTACTTCTTAATTGACAACTTGATGAATATACGTTTTACAACAATATTTTGTAATTTAGAATCTGTATTGTTGACGAAGCTATTATCTGTATTTAGCCGTAATTTCTTAGGAGGCTAGAAAAAGGGTTTTATGTCTTTGTACAAATATGTATACAATCCCTCTAAACTTATTAAGAAATACGAATGGATCATATACAAACCACAGGACCAACTCCAACATTTTTCCCTATTGATGGCCATGAGAAATAAAATAAATAATTCTTGCTAATCTATATAAGACGAGGAAAATAAAGGCGCTACATACGTTTGCAAAATGGAAGACAGAATCTCCATAAATTTACATTCTATTCCCTGAAGCATATTTTAAAAGACGCTTCTTTCTTTTCCAGCAATTTTGCTTCATTCCTTTGTTTAATTGTCGAAGGAGGAAAATATCAGGTTCAGTGCCTTTTCATTAAATCTAGATCATTTTACACACTCTGATGCAACAAGAAATTCCTCTTTCTGGCATCTCTTTGGAGTTTTTAACATGTTCCTGCTTCTCTTATACCTTTTACGGTGTACAGTATATTTTGCTATCCTTCACGTTTGTCTTTTCCCATTATTTTTAACATCATTACACACACTTTCTTTGTGAGACCAACTTTCTGATTGCTGTACTGAAAGATTACTAAGCATCAACAATGCCATTTTCTGAATTTTCTGGTTGGACAAACAAAATCATGTGTGCAAAACAATTATGTTGAAATAGAACGTAATGTCTTGTACAAGTCTTATCATTTTTCTCGGCATGCATCATTTTTCGTTTTGTCTTTGAGCAAGCACTTTCGGACTATCCTTGAGATCTTTCCTCAGAGAGAACTCATCACAGAATGTCTCATACATTAGATACTAACATTCAACTTTTGGTGTAAAAATATTATTTGCTACCTTGTCACAAGTATATTTGCAATAAATATGGTGTAAAATGTTTTTGAAGTACTAGCCTTGAGATTTATGTGAGGTCATGTTAAAAGAGATATATCAGTATTGATTTGACCATTACTAATTAGTAGTCTGTCCAATATAAAGAATCGCATGTATCAAGTCTTCGAATATGACCATATTCCTTGTCCTCATTCATCCCATTTTGGATCCAAAATATAGGTGCCAGAGAAGCTAGTTTCTTTCATCAAGTGTCTCGGTATCAGGTAGAGGCAAGGGCAAGAGTGATAGAGTTCGATGTTTCTGGATTTGAGTCCGGCAGAACCCTTCAGAAAAGGTCATCTTCACTGATATCACATTCTGCTGATCACTTATCTGGACCTCTAGCTAGAGAGCATTGTGGTCTAATGAGTTGGCCTGAGCATTTTTACAAGTCTAGGCAACAAGTCCATGCCCTGGAAGAGACTGATCAACAAGGAAACAATTTGTCCTCACGGGCTATGCAGCTAAGCATCTTTGGAAGCATGGTAACTTCATCTCTTCATGTTTTTGGTTTTAAATACTTTCATGATTATGAGAAAGACAGAAACATAACTTCAGCACCTATTTATAGTATTTACTTCTGCATTTTGCTCTGTCAATTTGATGAAAGAAACTTGCAGGAGAAGGAATTATAAGGTAAAATAGCAATATTTTGTTAAACAAACTTGGCACAGTAAAACATATATACCAATAAGAGACATATACAAAGGTCTCTAGGGTTTTTGTCCGCTAAGAATTTCTAAGAACTCAGAGGCATAATGATGGTTGATGATTAAATAAGTACATGGTTTATAAGAGAATACAATTTCTGTGATAAACTAATAACTGAAGAAGGCCAAAATACCGACTCAAGCAGGCAAAATAATAAGACTGCAAAAGACCGATATGAAAAGAACCGACTCCGAAGAAATTTCTAAGAAAAATATATATGCTCCTGTCCTGTACAATCTGCCCATGTCTCTCTGGCAAGGAAGTCTGATGATACTTTGCACATACGTCTGGATCAAACTCTTTTCAGCTCTTCTTCTAACATCTATGTACTTTTGCTTGTGGACTTGGTCGTTTCACAAAGAATCTGCAATAGATATTTCCTCTTCCAGACTTGACCTCTTTCACATTCTAGATATACTCAATGATCTCTGATGGTCCTTTGGGAGGAGATCAACATTCAGTTGTGTTTCTCCATTTATTACTTCAAATACAATATACTGTCATTGTAAGACAGCAGCATTAATGTGAGGATAATCTACTAGTAGTCAGGGAAAAATATGGTGTGCAAGAGACCTGATCTTTCTTAGCACTTAAACAACCCAAATTTTGTAGCTTCCAGCTTATGGTGAGTTCCTTCAGACCTAAATGCGGTAGCGCCTAGTCTCAGGTTGAATTCCTTCAAACACGTGATTGCCTTGCTGGTTCAACATACAGGTTATTACTAGTTAAAATTGCTTGGTGGACTTCCTTGTACAATTTCTTAACATGATCAATCGAAGATTCCTACAAGATGCAACCCATGTTTTGGTTTATAAACATAGGTAGCTTCAAATGTAGTGTTTTGGAAGGTATGGTTAAAAGAATTGTTATAAGTTTACCTGTGTCAAGATCTCAAGCCAAGTCATCACATGATCCTGAACAATACAAACTAGCATTGGAGGTTCCTATTTGAAACTTCAGTTTGTTCCTCTGTTTATAGGCTACAGGTGCTGGAATATTTGAGTTTCCTGCTAAACCTTCTTAGACGTTGCCAAAAGTGCCCCATGAATTTAGCATCTCAAACCAAAATAATAGGTGGAAATCCACGTAGACAAACTATTTCCTAAAAATCCTTGTTATGGAATTGGAGATTATATTCCTAAGAATGTGTCGAAGTAATCCCCAGCAATTATTTTGACTAGTCTGTTCACTTAGAATGTCTTGAACTGCACCATACCCTTTAGATTTGCTGCTCGGTTGTTCCCTACTATTGATTGTCTTGCACCATACCACATACCCTCTTTTCTACCGTCCACATTGATCTTCTAGATTGAAAAATCAAACTTGATCTTATGTCTAGTTAAATGGTCAAGACTGATAAGATGAAGAGATGTCATATTCTCGTTACCCTCGTTTGTACCAATTTAATTTAGTGCATCTCTTACCTGAACATATACATCTTCCCCGTTGTATGAAATCTGTATTCTCTGCACACAAAAGTTGCTGTGAATGTTTGGCTTTCTGCGCTCCCTGGTCCAATTTTTGGTTTGCCTTGTTGAGTCCACTGCTTTTTAGTGTCCAAATTCTCTGCACACAAAAGTTGCTTTGAATGTTTGGTTCAAATTTCTTCCACCAAGTGTAGCTCCTCTTAACTTTATCTTCGTGATTGGCTTTCCACTTGAAATAATTTTTTTGAAATTGCCTCCCAATGGAGAACTTCTTAACTATTTATGGTTCCTCCACTTAAATCAATAGCCAAAATAATTCTCGCTTCCAACCCACGATGAAGTTCAGGTTCTCGAGGAGCCTTTGCATGGAAAGGACTTAACTCCTCTTCAAGATTAGTCTCTTCTCTTTTCTATCCATCTTTCTGTTTTATTCCCACAATGACCACAAGTTGCCATCTGCAAGGATCGAGCTTGCTCTGATGCTAAATTTGATGGAGGAAATTCTCAGAATGAAGTTAAACAGAAAATTTTATTTGAGCAAAATTAGATAAACATGTATATATTTGTCGAGTGGGGACGAGAGAATTTTTTGTTGACATTTAATTATGTCTTCGTATCCAGACAATTTTAAGTACCGTTAGAAGTAGAAGTTCGAACTTATTCAGTTTCAATTTTCAAATGCTGCAACAACATCCTAATATTTTATGCATGTAGATGGAAAACTGGAGGAATTGAACAGTGATCCAGTATATTTTTCTGTACAGGTTGACCAAAACTAGAAAGGAATCCCTGAGATAATATTGGTTGTTGTTGTCAATGGAAACTAACTCCTCTTTTCTTTTGGTTGAATAGAAATTTTGCCTTTATTTGAAAAATGTGGAGCACTGATTTTGAATTGATAAATATGTTGTTAAAATTCATCAGATAGACAACAACAGGAGACGACGCCACCGTAGCTTTCCAATATTTACTGGAGTAAAGCCATCTCACAGTCTGTCTTACCCAAGAGTTCCATCAAATAATACCCGACGTCCTGTTTCTGTCAGATCAGAAGGGTCAACTAGTTTGCGGAAGACACTAGATATGCAAGAGAGCAAGCAAGAAAACACTGTTCAAGATTTGCATCTACAAGAGAGTCGTGCAAGAGATGACTCGAGCGATGAGTCTGGTGCCGAAGATGAACACGTCGTAAGAATCGATTCACCTAGTAGACTCTCTTTTCGCTATCCTTCTTGAAGCCCTGTCCACAGTATTCTTTCATTCCCTTCCACAGTAGTACGGATTTGTCCTTACCGAAAATGTTATACCCTCTCATATGTGTACGGGGCCCGCTTGAATAAAAAACTCCCAAAAATGATGCCTCCACACTCTATCGTGAGTGTAGATAAAAAATTATGTAGATGTAGCATTGCCATTTGTTCAATTTGCTTGTAATCTATAACTTGTATATTAGGTTGCTGGGAAACTGTGCTTTTGGGTTATTTCTTCCTTTGGCCCCTTAAATTGTCAATTGGTATGATTGAAAAAAAATCAGTAGGGGAACGATTTTTGAGTGTATTTTGTATGGGGTAATGTTATTCATCCCCAGTGGGGATTAAAACACAGTTTATGTGGCTTTAAATGATAGGTTAAATGAAAGGTGAAATTAAATGACTTATTTAATTTCACCTATCATTTAACGTGACGTAGACTATATTTTCATCCCCAGTGGGGATGAATAGCATTACTCGTATGTATGTGATTACAGGAATAATTATTATGTATTTTGAGGCAATTGTTACAATAAAGAAGGGTTGTAGGCAATTTGTTGTCTAGTTGCATTCTGTTTAAGCTACATTAATTGGTTTTGCTCCTTTTCTAAGTTTACAATTTAGTCCTCGAGCTTTTCAATTATTGAATTTAACTCTCCAAACTTATGATTTTATTCCAATTTCTCTCTTAGGACGTGTTTGAGCTCCTTTTGTTTTGTTGAAAGTGAGTTTTGTATTATTGAATTTTTGGCAAATGTATGGTTAAGATATATGAAAAAGTTTTGAGTTAAAGTGTAAACTATTTTATTGTGAAAATATGTGATTAAAAATTAGTTGGAGAAAAAATGTATTTTTAGATAATGGAGATCAAATAGGGGCTTGATTCTTCTAATTGATTACATGCAAATAATTTTTACCCCTGTTTGGTACACGTTATTTTAAAATACATTCTTTCAAAACTCATTTTTAACCATACATTCTATAATAAATAATATTTTTCATCGCATCAATAACTTTTCCTTACTTTTTAATCACATATTTCACATCATGAGTGTGTTTGGTATGGATTTTTGGGGGAAGAATTGATTTTTGAATAGTGATATGATGGGAAATGTGTGTTTGAAAAAGAAGAAAAAAGTATTGATGTGATGTAAAATATTATTTTATTGAAGAATGTGTGGTTGAAAATGAGAATTGATTTACTGTAGAAAATGAGAATCTGTACCAAACAAGCTCCATATCACTATCTAAAATACATTCTTTCCTCGATAATATTCGTCAAATACATCCTAATTATTTTGAATCAACTTCAATTAAGTTCAAAATGTCTTTCTTATGCCAATTGCATCTAGTTGGAGTTTACCCATAATTTGCATATTTACACTAAATTAGGTAGATAATCTCTCAACTAATACATAATTAATCAAATTTAGAGGCTACATAAAATACATTTATTACATAATATAGTTTTTAGTCTTGTCGTGCATTTGGTAGCATGAAAGAAATCTATTTTTTGTAAAATAACAAAAATATTGATGAATAAATAACAAGTTTGATTATGTTTTATAAAAGCTCGCCTAGGCAGTATCTATACTCGAAACTTGAACAAAATGTCTCGCTTCACGCCTAGGTGCTTTTTTTCCCAACTCTTAAACGGTTAAATTTTTTTCTTTCCTCCTTTTCGTCTTCACTATGTGCGCTATATATTATTTTTTTTTTCCTTTTTTAAAAGACTTTTATTTGACTTTAACGTATTAATTTTATTTTTTTAAAAAAGAACTTTTCGTTTAACTTTAATTTCAAGATTTTAAAAGATTTTATCTGTATAAAAGTTAAAAATGATTTTATCTACATAGTTAAAAAAGATTTAAACTATGGTACTATCTACATTATGGAATTATGATCTTGATATTTGTTATTTTATTGCAAACTCTAAAAGTATGTATGAAGTTTTTATAAATTTATTAAGTAGGGTCTGTCTAGTTGAAAATTGAAATTATGAACAATATTTTAATTTTTGCATTTCGAAAACTTGAAAATTGTATAATTGATTAATGGTAAGAATTATTAAGTAAATATAGTATTTTATAATTTTAGATATTTGATATGTATTATTTTAATTATTAAATAATTTTAAAAATGATTAAAAATTAAAAATAAGAAAACATTTTTTTACGCCTAAATCTAGCCTAGATTCAGTTAAACTCGTAAAGTTTAAAGTTTCGCCTTCACGTCTAACCACGCTTTATGTTTTTCAGGACATTGTGTTGTACTTTCCTAGAGCAACAACTTTTTCATGTCTTCGTCCCAATAAATAAAATTTGACATGTCAACTTATCTCAAATATCAATTTATGATGCCCAAATACTGTCCTTTAAATGCTGTTAAATTAAAGTAACTCATTCAATTGCAATTTTGGTGAACATGGGCACCCGTCAGTATATTAATAAGCACACATGGATTGCCACAAATGCACAAGTTAGTTTTAATGGAGTAATGCCACTCATCACTTTGATATTAATCACCAATTTAGGTGATAATTACGTGTCATTAAATAATAAATCGTTTAAATGTAAAGTTCTATGACTCATTTAATTAAATTTATAAAATATAGCTATCTAAATTGGTGTTTTAGCACTACTGATTATGAATATTATTATTCATTTTAATGGTCATCTCATGATTAGAGTGATTTTATTGATGTTAAATTGACGACTAATAACCTAAGGCTATGTTTGATTGTGCAAACTTTTCCATGGAAAATGGAAAATCAATTTCAACTTCCACTTTTGCAATGTTAGATAGCAATAATTTTTCTTGGAAATTGTTTTATTGGTTTCCCTCGTACGAGCACAATTTCCATGGTTTTGTTGAAAATGAATTCTCACCACTTTGGTGAGAAAAAATTTTCCAGGTTACCTTTTTTTTTTCTTTTTAATCACTTTTATTGACAATTTTTATGCAAAACAAAGCCAAACGAATGATATTCGGTATGATAATTTTTTTATTTTTTTGCAATGGGAACAAATTCTAGACCAAATGGTAAAAACAATTATCACTTTAATGGTCAATTTTCATGAAAAACGAAGTCAAACGGACACCAAACTTTCAACATTTTTTAGGTGAAAAATTATATCAATCAAACACAATCAATTACAATTCTCAGTAAAATAAATTCTAGACAATTCAATTCCCTGTAATTCATTTTTTTTTCCACTCAAATTCCACATTTGCAATCAAACGGACCCTAATTGTAATTAAAATAAATCATTCGTACAATTCAGCGTTCCACGACACAACGTGACGGAATTGATGGATGCTTTAAGAGCATCCATACAGATGCTAGAGAAATTTTGCCATAAAAGAAAAATAGTCAATGTATAAAAAAATCATTTCAATTGAAATTTGATAGGAACTCTCTCAAATTAATGTGACGTAGGAAAAACATACACTATCTAGAGTTCCATCTAGATTAAAAGTTCAGTTAGACATGCCGACAAAGCAAAATTTATATTTTCTTTCCTAATTTAAAATTCATATTCAACGCGATTTTTTTTTTTTAAATAATATAAAAGACATCTAAATAGACTTTTCTGTCGAATGCCCGAATCTGAAATTATCAATATATTTCTTGTTCCTCCGCAATATCTAGGATTTATCAATTCCACCAAAATCGCTCCTGGTCAATTTGTCGGTGGGTATGAAAGACAACAAATTTTTAGTAATCAAATTATATCTCATCTCTAAGTCTCAATCCAATGTTGGTATTACATTGTATTGAGGAAATTTTACAACTTAACTGTTTGACCGACAATAAATGTTTGATCCATCACTGTTCTATAATATACCTATTATTTACTCTCACACAAACGGAAGATGAAAATCAACTTGATTATCCCTAGTTAGGGTTAAAGATGCTTCATATCTTATGTTTAAGTTGTATATAATTTGTTGGAGAAATTGTGAATTGAAAAGGGATTAAAACAAGAAAATGTTGAATTCAATGTTGAAAAGGGATAGTTAAAGGCTCTAAAGGGTGGAATATTACATTTTGACAAGAGAACGATTTTTTCACGTCTTCATCCCCATAATTACATTTTGACACGCTAGCTTCATATCGAATTTCAATTTATGAAGTCCAAATAAAGTGCTTTAAATGCTATTAAATTGAAGCACCGTTAGTGTGATTACATAAGTCGATGTGGATTGCCACGTATTCATAAGTTAGTTTTGATGGCCATCACACGAGCATAGTGATTTTATTGTTGTTAAGGTAATGTCTAGTAACCTAATTGTAGTTAAAATAAAAATTTGGTGATTGCTTGTACAGTTAACCGTTTCATGAATGTCTATTCAATATAGTTTAATGATACGTCAGTCGAAAGTCTTTCTACTTCCGCCCCCCATCTAGATAGCAATTATAGAAATAAAACGTGTCGGACACGATCTATCTGAAACAAATTATAAAGTTAAATGATGAGTTTGGAAC